>VZRX01020568.1:0-12291 GCA_013398075.1 Notiomystis cincta
CTTGGCCTTGTCGGCCTCCAGCCGCTCCACGGCGCTGGGTCTCCGGCCCCCGCTGCCCCCCGGCCCCTGCGGGCACTCGGGGCCGCGGTTCAGCCAGGCCAGGGGGGAGCCGCGGCCCGGGGCCATGAGGCGCAGGTTGCCGGAGGCGCAGACGGCGAGAGCGGGGCTGCCCAAGGGCACCATCGCCCCGGAACGGCGCTGCCGGTCACTCTCGTCCCCTCGGAGCGGCCGGGCACGTCCGGGGTGAGGCTGCGGAGGCTCCTGAAGCTTCGCTGGATTCAGCCCTGGGAGGAGGGAGGAGAGTCAGGGTCAGCCCCGAGGGTGCAGCGGTGAGGAGGAGGAGGAGGAGGAGGAGGAGGATGGGGCTGATGCAGCGCTGAGGGTCCCCTCAATCCCACACAGGCAGCGAGTCCTGCCAGCCCAGGCAGGAACAGCCCCCGGGCAGGAAGGGAGAAGCGCCGAGCATCCGCCGGCTTCACCCGCATCCCAGGAGCGGCTTCCAACAGGAAAAAATACCGGAGCCGCCCGCCGCCTTGTCTTTCCGAGCGGCAGAACAAAGCCGTGCTCGGGAGAGCTGGCGAGCTGCCCCACGCCTGGCGGTGTTTGGGGGTCCCCGAGCCGAGCCCCACACAGCCAGGCTGGGCTGGGAGAGAAGATTCCCCCTTTCTCCCTGTGCAGAGGGCTCGGAACCAGCCGCGGGTGACAGCAGGGACACGGGGCTGGGCAGAGCAGAGCTCAGGGGAGCAAACAGCCCAGGAACTCTCTGACACGCAGCTCCACACGCAGCCCACGGGCTCCACACCGCACCTGCCCAGGAGTACCCACGGGGAAACCGAGGCACGCGTGTGTCTGGCCCGGTGCCCCCGAGGGATGAGAGCGAGGTCCCGTGCCCGGGCTGGGACTGCCCGTGCCCTCACCTCACCCTCGCCAGCCCAGCCCCGCGCCCAGGACCCGTGCCAGGCCCCGTGCCAGGACCCATGCCAGGCAGGTGGGGGATGCTCTCGCTCACCTGAGCCCACGCAGGGATGCAGGGATGGGATGCAGGGATGGGATGCAGGGATGGGATGCAGGGATGCTCCAGTCTCACGGAGCTCCTGCCCCTCTGGCTGCCGCGCCAAACTGAGCCCAGAGCCGACAGCAGCCTCATATAGGGGATGAGGATGAGGAAGAGGAAGAGGAAGAGCCACCCCGTTAACCCCTGCCAGCCCAGCCCCGCCGGCAGGAGCCCATCCCGTGCCGACCCTGCCAGCGCGACCCCCCTTCCCAGCCCTGCCCCTGGCCCTGCCCAGCATTAACCCCCCTCCTCCTGCAGCTCCAGCTCCCTCTGCCACCTCCCCTCCTCCCTCCGCCTCCGTACGGGAACCCGGCCGGGATTTCGGGATCTGCAGCAGAGATTTTTGCCTCCGAGTTTCTCTGTCCAGGAATGGGGCAGGGAAACCATGGCCGCACCCACCAGGGTGCTGGGGGCAGCTCAGGAGCAGGAGCCCACCACAATCCCCTTCCCCAGGATCCTGGCCGGGCAGGAAAGAGGCAGGAAAGGTCGCTCTGGCACCTTCTCCTGTGGCGGTGAAAGGGTCAAAGCCAGCCCCGTTCCTGCCTCTTCCCCCCGGGAAGGGCTGTAAATCGCAGGAAGCCACAATGGGCTGGAGCTGGCCCAGGGATTATTTTTACCGCTGCCCTCTTCCCTTCCCGAGGGCCGAGTGCTCCCACAGGGACAATCCCGGCCCCCTCCATGCCCGGCTCCAGCCCGGGGGGCTGCGAACGTGGCACTGGAGCAGAGGGGGAAGGACCTGCTGCAGCCCGAGCTGGGCTCCCAGAGCCCCGGAGAGGGCGAGAGGAAGCCCCCGGTGCTCCCGGGGAGCCACCAGCCCCTGTGGCAGCCGGCTGGGATGGAGAGCTGGGGCACAGCCCGGCCAGGCTGACCACAGGCACTGGGGAGGCTCCAGGGGGGACAAAGCCACAGCACTCGGCCCCAGATCCTGGGCTGAGAGGGGACCTGTCCCCAGACACTTCTGTCCCCACCCCAGTTCCTTCCTGAGGAGCTGCTGCTCGGAGCCAGTGCCGGGAACGGGGCCTGGGGCTGCATCCAGCCCCTTCCTGGCCGATGGCAGCGGGGCCAGCAAGGGGCTGGGGCCAGCGAGGGGCTGGGCCAGGACTCCTCTGCTGACGAGATCAGGGGCTAAAACGGAATCTGGGCAGGACGAGAGGAGCCAGGCCTTGTTCAAGCTCTGCAGGCACTGGAAAAACTTCCCAGTGAAAGCAAGGAAGGAACAAACCACCTGTTTTATTCCAATAAATCTGAGAGGAACAAAGCAGGCAACACTCGGGCTCTGTGTGCAAGATCCAGCAGCACTGGAGCAAATCCAGTGGCAGACAGGGAAGAGGATCAGGCCAAGTGATGGAGAAAGCCATGGCAGCTCTGGGATCTGCCCCTGGATTCCCTCGTGGACTTTAATTTTAACTCCAGGCAAGATGAATCATGGTTCATTAGGAAGTGTTTTATTTCCCAAGCTGGAATCCCAGCAGCTGTTCTGGTAAAGCCACAGTGAGTAAGAGCAGCCTTGAAATCCCCTTTCCCTGGGGGGTGCAGCCTGTTCCTATGGGATGCTCTTCCCAAACACCTGTCCTAGAGTGGGCACCCTCCCTGGAGCACCTGCCAGACACTTGCTGTTGAACTGGAATATTTGGATAAGGAAGATTCCCTTTGGGATAAAAAAAGGGATGATTTGAGGGGCCCTTCCTGTCACCAAACTCCCAGGCAGCTCCTGGGGGTTTTGTCCCTGTGACTTCTAGGAAGGGATCTACCCCATTTTCAGCCTCCTGTGGATGCTCCAGGGGGCTTTTTGGAGTCAAATGAATGCTCAAAGTCTCTTGTTTTTGTTTGTTTACTCAGAGCTCTCACTGCTCTTCTGTGGGGCTGGAAGGGAGCACAGAGCTGGGCAAGCAAAACAACCCTGGGTGAAACCCAGGCACGGCTGGGGCCAGGAGAGGAAACTTCCAGAGTGAGAAAAGGCAGAGAAGGTCCCAGATCCTCCTTCCACAGCATTTTCCCCTCCTGCTGAACCAACCCTGCTCCCACAGCTCAGGGTGACCAGAAGCCACCGTGTCCCGCTGAGTTCTTCCCAGATGCATTTCTCCTCTTAAAAAATAACTTCAAAACTCACTTTGGTGCAGCCAGGAATGCAGCACCTGTGTGACCTGGCCTGTCTCCACTGGCTGGTTCGCTTTCCCAGCCCAGGGCAGTTCCTCTGGCCCGAGGTCCATGCAAACGCCACCGCCGGGAGCTGGGGAGGAGCCAGAGAGGGCTCAGCCTTTCCTCCGGGAGAGGGCAGGGGTGGAAGGCTCGTTAGACAAGTTTAAAAATATCAAGGGTTCAAACGGGCGTGATTAAATCTGAAAGCAGCAGCTAATCCGGGGCAGGCACCCACGTGTCCGTGCAGGTGGGAACTGGAGCAGCCGGGCCCAGGAGAGGCTCCTGTGCATGTCCCAAACCCCAGAAGGGCTCCAAACCCCACTGCCCGCGAGGGCTGGGCAGTGCTGGGGCCACAGGGACAGCCGGGAAACACAGAGGCTGAAGGAGCTGCCAGGACTGAGGGAAGCAAGCCCAGGGTCAGGATGGGGGGCTGAACCCACTGCTCCTGCAAAGGTTTTTAGGTTGCATCTGGTTCCATCCCAAATCTGAGAGTAAAGGGGCCTGAAACGAACGAGAACAGCCCGGGCTGAGGCTCCTCTTCCAGCCCATCCTCGGGTCACTTGCCATCTCCCTGCTCCTCAAAATGGGGTTTCAGATTCTCCCAAACCACTTCCAGAGCTCCTGAGCAGCATTTGCAGCAGCCCAGCCTGGTGTTCCCGGCTCCCCCGTGTCCCTCGGAGGCCCGGGATGCTCCAGGCCCATCCCTGTGTGCCTTTATTGTGCTGCAGCGCAGGAACTGCACTCGGCAAAGCAGCCCCTGCCAGCAGCAGCCGCTGAAGTTGGTGTTCAAAGCTCCAAACGGGCTCTCCCCGTTCTGTCCCAAACACCGGGAAGGATCCAAACCGCGGTCCCGCGGGAGGAGCCGCGGGGAGCAGAGGACGAAGGGAGCAGAGGGAAAAGCCACGCGAGGCTGCGCTGTTTGTGCCACCGCGGTCCAAAGGCCGGGCGGGAGGGGCCCTGCCCGCGGCTGGGGCTCCATCTGCCCCACCCAGCCCCGGGGGCTGCCGAGGGAAGCTCTGGTGAACCGAAACAAAGCACGAACACCGAGCAGGAGAGTTCCCCGTGCCCGAACTGGGACGGGCGAGCTGCAGGAGGAGGAAAACAGAGCTGAGCTTGGGTTCTCCCAGCCCAGGCTTTAATTATCTCTAATTTCGGCACCAGGGCCTTTCCCTGCAGAACTCCCTGCCCTCCCTTATGGACTAAATATATTTCGAATATAGTATACATTATATATAGAGATACAAATTTATATATCTCAGGTTTATTTTTCCTCATTCTGTGGGGAAGGAATTCAGCTTGTGTCTGGATTTAAGATCACCACTCTTAGAACTAAACCAGAAGTGGGACTTTCTCCTTTACTAAAGGCCTTTGTTCTTTACCCCCTGAAACAACGAATCTAAATCCAAACTGCACTGACCTAAGCTCAAGGCTCCTGCCAGGTGGGAATCTCTCATTCCAGGTGGGAATCTGCCCCTTCCTGGCACAGGGGAGAGGACTGGGCTCAGGTTTGTTGTGGGTGTAAGAAATTCCAAGAGAAACCAATTTACAGTCTGCAGATCCCTCTGTCCAGAGCACTGCTAATTAAAACATGCAAATGAGGGCTACACTTTCCTGTCATGGATAAGTAATGATGTTTCCTCACCTTTATTCCTAAGGTTTCCCAGGGCATGTGGGAACAGCAGGACTCTGTCCCTGGAGGGCAGCACTGACACTGCACTGACTGGAAGCACTTCCCCATAAAAAGTCCTAAAAATTTCATGGAAATTCAAGGATTTATTTCAAAAAACAGTCATGAACTTAATAAATTACACAATAATTTTCCTCATTATAAATTCTCCATAAAATATATTTTACAGTTTTTAAAGAAAAAAAAAAAAACCATGGAAAAAAAAATCTTTCCCAAGTACTGAAAAGTGTCTTGACTTTGTGTCACGCTGGTGAACGACCCCGCAGCTGCTACAACAGCTTGGTTTATTTTCTCCAAACAAAGACCTCAGACAACAAAAATCAAAGAGAGAACACAGAGCTCAAGGACTACCAGCGTCACCCAACAGCGAGGAAAAGCACCATGAGAGGGATTTCAGGTACCCCCAACCTATAAAGTGGCAATCAGTGCAAAGAAACATTTTGGGAGTCAAAAAGCCCAAAACCTCCCTGTGCCAGTCTCTCATTTGTGCACTGCAGGCAGTGGAACCCTGCAGAGGGGAATCAGGTGAGCCACAGAGCACCTCAGAGGGGAGCAGAGTTATTGTGGTTACGGTTTCTGGGCGGGTGAGAGAGGGGGATGCTCAGCCCTTGATTTTTAACAAGCTCTCGAGTTTGACATGAATTATAAACCCCCTTCAAACTCATCCAATGACCCTGCTGAGGTGTCAGAACTGGGAGGCAGAGTTGGCACAAGCAAAGTCAGCCCCCTAAACAGTGAAGGGAAAGGAAATAACAAGAATTATAAACTAAGGCCAGCTGGGTGATGGCCACCAGCTCACACAGCACCAGGTAAGAACCACCTGTGGCCTGTAAAGCCTCACAAGTTGGGTGGATCCAGAATCCTTTGCTTTTGGAAAAACAAAAAAATTCGTCTTTTCTTTATTCATACTCAAAGCATAAAAACTGAGTTCCCCAAACTGCTCTCCCAGCACTAAGAGGGAACAGTGTCCAACAAGCAAATTATAAAACAAAATACTCGCAGCCACTTTCAGGTAAGATTTGTGTGTAGAGGAAAAAAATTAAATCGCATTTATTACAAAACCTGGCCTTTCCTGCAGCTTTAAAGGCAACCTTAAGACTCTGCTTTTTCCAGAAGGTCAAACTGGATGGGAAAGGTCAGTCCTGCCCCCAAAAGAACAAAGTGTTGTGCTGCTACAAAGAGCTTCTGTCAGCCCTGCAGTGTCAGGTGGCCTCAGCGAAACTGCTCCCAGCTCAATCTGCTCTGTGCAGCAAGAGCTGGGGATAAGCAGCTTCCAACTGCTCCAAAGCTCCCCGTCCTCCCATCTGTGCTTTTAAATAAAGATCACTTCTTTAAAAGCAGGAGAAATAAATAAAAAAATAATAAAAAATCAACTCAGGCTGCCACCTTTCACAAACCTGTCACTGAGCTTCCTCCCAGCTCTGACACCAGGTGTGAGCCACGGGACAGTCACCTCTGTCCCCTCATCCCTGCTGGATTCAGAGCAGTGCCAGACAGGGATTATCAGCTGGATTCAGTCAGTGGGAAAACTGCTGCCACCACATTTGGAAGGATTTTAAGAAAATGCTGCTGGATTCCCTCATCCACGTTTCTATAAACTGAGGGCACAGAATTCTGCTGTGATAAATCCTCAAGGTGCTATGGGATTATGGATGCCAGAGCAGAGGGCACGTTGAGAAAAAGCAGATTAATTGATTAATAAAAGCAAAATCAAGTGATCAATACCCAGCCCCCCTGCCAGCACCTGACTGTACATTTTTAATTTGACTCCCTCAGTGATGAGCTCATTAAGCTCTAAGTGCTAAGATCAGCCACGTTAGCACTTGGAAAGCAGCTGATCCCCTTGCATTGCTTTTTTTTTTTTTTTGTTTGCAAAGTCAAGTCTTTGAAATTAGATAACAAAAATAAATAATAAAGTCATTCAGGCCTGGGGAAGAAGGAGTGCTTCCCACCCACCTTCTTCACCCAGTTTTCTAGCAGACCCCAATCATCCAGACCCACAGCAAATAATTTAAGTGCCACACACTCCCAGTCACTCATATACATAAATATATACACAGATTACATTACAAAGACTCGAGATCTGCACTGCCAGCATGCAAATCTTTTTTTTTTTTTTTCCATGAGAGTTCCTAATACTGACATAGGAAACTGGAATGTGTGAGACACTCCACGACAGAGTGCTGGAAATCAAGTAGTGTTGGCTCTTGCAGCATCCCCCTGCCAGTGCACACCAAGGAACACCCTCACGTCTCGCTCTGGGATTCCACAGCACGGCCAACTCAACATTCCTGCCGGGGGACTCCACTTCGGTGAAGTGTCCCCTGCAGGTGAAGTCGGGCTCTGCCTGCCAGGCAGCTGTCACCAGAGCCCCATCACGTGTCCCAGCTGCTGTCCTTGAAGGCGATGTTGACCAGCCTGAGCTCCAGCTCGAAGGCGTCGGGCCGGTCCTGCGGGTTGGCCGCCAGCATCTCCTTGATCAGCTGCTTCATCCGGGCGTTCATGGACTTCTTCTTCACGGGGATGAGCAGCTCCATCTTGGGGTTCTCCAGCAGCGCCTCGCCCACGGGCACGATGGCCGTGCCCTGCTTCACGTAACTGCCCAGCAGCTCCTTCTTGGTCTCGGTGTCGATGAAGGTGATCCTCTCCAGCATGGCCCAGATGATGATGCCCAGGGCGAAGATGTCGGCCTTGGCCGTGTAGTGTCCCTCCCACACCTCGGGGGCCATGTAGAAGTCGGTGCCGCAGGCAGTGGACAGGAAGCACTTGTTGACGTTGACGGGCTCCTCGGCGCTCTGCCCCGAGGCCGAGCACACCTTGCTCAGCCCAAAATCCGCCACCTTCAGGGTGGGCTCGGGGTCGCTGGCGTCCGACCTGCTCTGGGAGATGAGGATGTTGTCGGGTTTGAGGTCCCTGTGGATGATCTGGTTCTTGTGCAGGAAGGCCAGGGCGCTGCTGAGCTGCAGCATGAAGCTGGTGTTGGTCTTGCGGTTGGGCTTGCGGGCCAGCAGGTACTCGTTCATGTCTCCTCCGTCACAGAAATCCATCACAAACCACAGGTAATAAGCACTTTTGGGGTCAAAGGCTATTTCTCCTTTCAATGAGGTTTCTACAAGCTGCAACGAGGAAAAGAGATGTCGTAACTACCTGATGATCCTGAGAATGAAGGGATGTGATGGGAATATGAGTGAAATCAGGATCTCCGTGGAAAGGGGAAATTTGGGTTAGTTATACAGAAGGAATTCTTCCCTGTGGGGCTGGTGAGGCCCCAGCACAGGCTGCCCAGAGAAGCTGGGGCTGCCCCTGGATCCCCGGAAGTGTCCAAGGCCAGGCTGGAGCAACCTGGAAGGTGTCCCTGCCCATGGGAATGAGAGGAGGTTTAAGATCCCTTCCAACCCAGACCATTCTAGGATTGTTTGATCCTCCTCTCAACAATCCACAGAGCAAAGTATTGCAAAGGGGGAAAGAAAACATTATGCAAATGTTTTTATGTAAAAGAGAAAAAAAAATCACAATATATTTGCCAGCCTCCTTATCTTCACTCCTGTGGAGCGTATCAAGCTCAGGCTCCTGCCCAGAAGCAGAGCTCGACCCTGATAACAGAATTTTTAAAGATACCCAGTGGCCATTGCCCTCCCATCTGTCCCAACTGGACAGTGTCCCACCCTGACAAAGCCTGTCCCACCCACTTTGCCAACAGCTTTTCAGGATAAACAAAGTCTCACAAGTAACTCCACATAGCTGTATTTATCCCTGAGAGATTTGTAAAGCCTGTTCTCCATTCCTGACACATTAATGAATTCCAGCAAGTTAACACAGGATCCCTGAACTCAGGAGAACACTGATCTGCAGGCACAGCTGAGCACAGAACACCCTTCCCACCATCATTATCCACATGGTATCTTCAGAACACAAGTTGAACAGCCAGTTCCTACAGCTGCTTCACACAGAAAGCAAAGTAAAACCTGCAATCACTTTTACTAATCCTGTTTACACAACTGCATTCGCCTCTTCAGCTCCTTTGAGGCAGCTCCAGAAGGAAAGTCCTGCAATTATTTCTGTTAGTAGAAAAGCAATGGATACTAAATCAAACTGGCTTTCAAAATCTAAGGGGTGTGTTAATACTTAGAGAGGCATTTTGAAATGCTTTTAAAAAGTGACCTTTTCAAGAGAAAAAAAAATGGTAGTAATTTACAGCTATCTTCTCAGACCAATTTAAACAGTAAATCTATTTTAGAGCTAAAAAATGCCATATTTAGGGTTTGTAGTCAGGAACAGTGAGATTAAGGTATCTCAGGAGAGCACAGAGTCTCCTCTGCCAAGAGGGCACCAACACAGAGTCACAGGAGCTGCACTTGCAGATGCTAGGAGAGTTAAGACAACAAAATCCACCACCTATATCTGTGACAGTGGCAAAGCACCAGCAGGCAAGGCTGACTCAGGACTCAAACTCCACAGATTTGGTTCAGCTGGCACTGAGAATCTGCCCCAGTGCCCTTCAGGAGAGGAGGGCAGCCCTTCCTCAGCCTCCTGACACGGAGCAGCAGCTCAGCTCTGTGACATCACCGGGACAGGAGAGGAGAGGCGAGCCAAGGTGAGTCTGTCTGTCCCTACTTTGGCCCAGGCTGCTACAAAGTGACCCCGCCAGTCAGCTCAGCTCTGCCCTTTGCTCTTCCCTCTGCAGCAGCAAAACAATCCCTGGTGTTTGCACCGGCAGGGGCCGGATCTCTGCGCAGCTGCTCCCCAGCACCGCCATCCCAACAGTGCCGGGGCAGAGCGGGAAGCTCTTCCCACCCCGCAGTTCCACCCCGGGGCATTCTCGGCTCCTCCCTGCACATCTGCCCTCCAGTTGGAAGCAATCCCGGGCAGCTCCACTAAAACCAGGAAGGTAAGGCACTGACTGCTCCCCCGTGGGCTGGCCAGTATTATTTTAGCCTAATCCCTCTGTGAAACAAGTCAGGAACAGCTCCCAAGCCACAAGGAGCTGGCAAAGCCAAGAATCCTGGTTCTCAGGCTTGGGCAGCACCCGGAATCTGCAGGGCTGTTCACCAACAAAGGGTCCACAGCAGACAGCAGGAAGGACAATAAAAGCTGAAATAATAAGAGCTGACTAGGGATAACACAGCAAAAACTGAGCAGGCTGCTGGCTTTTTAAACCAGGGACACAAATTTCTGCCAGGGGGTGATTTATACTTGGAGATGCTTCTTGACATGGGAATTAATTGGATTAACTTTCAATGTCTTTCCAGAGCTACTTGTTCTTCAAAAATACACATCTTCAAACCCAAAGGACTTTCAGTGTGGTAATTATTCCCATATTTATCATATCTTTACCAATCATTGAGGAGATTAAGAGTTATTTATTTAAAAAAGGAACAGCTCACGATGTGCTACCAAATTGCTTGTTTCTGAAAGAATTTTAAGTGTTGGCTTTCTATAAATCAAGACATTGATTTCCTCTTCCAAGGACACCCAGGATGGAATTCCCCCAAGCTCTGTCCTAGGACAGGAGTGCTCTTTAACCTGCAACAGGGCTGCTGCCAAGAACTCCACAGCCTGCACCTCCCCTGGGCTTCACACCTGTGGGGCTTCCTCAAATTATCAAAGCAGATTTGCATTAAATACAAATCCCGGAGTCTTTCAGAGCAGCACGGCTTCAAATCCTGCTATCCAGGTGACTGTTCAGCTTTTCCAAAGATCTCTGTTAAATTCTGGGTGTCAGCAATGCAAACAACCCCCTCACCTGACTGAGCACAGCTCAAAACCCCGACCTCAGCTGCCCCACCTCCTTCCCCCCCAGCTCCACTCATCACCGATTCCTTCCACCCCGTTCCCTCTGCGTGTACCTGCAAGTACAGGGAGGAGCTGGAGCCATGGGACATCTTCTGCACCATGCCATCTTTCTGCAAGATGCACTCCTCCAGGTGAATGACGTTGGGGTGCTGGCTCTTGATACTGCTAAGGGCCCAGAACTCGCGCAGAGCCAGTTCCACGTTCTCGGGAGCGTGGCACCGGATCTTTTTCACGGCCACGCGGGCACAGGTGCTCCTGACGACCGCTTCGTACACCACACCATAACTGCCACGACCAACCTCCCGAATTAGATCGTACTTAGGCTGGCTACTCACCATCTTCAAGAGCAAAGGTTCTGGGGAAGGGGGAAAAACCCACAGAACTAAAACTTAGGCACAGGAACCGGGCTGTATTTTCCTCCCCTAGGGGCTGGCGTGGCAGCGCTGGGCCTGCCCAGACCCCGCCATTAACGGGGGGCTGAGTGCCAGAACATTCCAGAAGCTACTCCAGAAACCTGCACCTGTTGCCACGGGCCAGGTGGAAGTGAAATTACATCTTTTCGTTAAGGTTTCCAGTACAGCCCAGCGTGTTCAAGGTGGCAACAATTCAAACCTAGACTGGTATCGTGCCGAGACAGGACTATCGAGAACGCTCCTGCTCCTCTCCCTCAGTGTCTTCCGTGAGCATCTGCAGGAATAACAGGAGGGTGTCATGCTCCCCATCCAGCCTGGAGAGCACAGGAGGTTCCAGCTGAAGCTCCTGCTTGGGCAGTTGCAGGTTTTAATTAACTGCCTTTTGTGGAGCGACTGCAGGAGCAAATGTTTCTGTTATAATTAAGTTGTTTCACTCAGAAGAGAAAGCTTCAGTCGCTCCCGATTTACTTTTTGAGGGGATTGATTTTTCACCCAGCCTCCTCCACATGAGGAATCTACAGCTATGAAAGGTTAAAAAGAATAACTGATTGCAGAAGTTTGCACCCAGCGTCTAACTTTCACTTTTGCTCAACAGAGCAAGGACAAAAGTTACGTTATTGCTCTGAAAGTAAAACAAGAGTGACACACACACACAGAGAGACAGAAAAAATAAAATAAAAATAAAAAAAAAAAAGCCACCAAACCCTGCTGCAGATTTATGACCCTCCCTGCACGCTGCCCTACGAGATTACAAACCAAACACCAGCACCACCTTCACACAACCAAACCAAAACGGGACACTGACTAGAGACAGGAATAAATTAATNAAAAGAGAAAAGAAAAAATTAAATAAAAAAAAAAAAAAAAAGGCTTGGCTAGCCAAGGATCACTGGTCAAGCAGAATGAAATGCAAAACCAAAATAAAATAAATAAATAAAATCACACTGATAGATCAGAACTACAATAGCTTTCAGACAGCCAGTGATAAAGGTAATTCTCTTTATGTCAGGCAATAAGGACCACATTGAAACGGCCTGTTATTAGTAGGAAGCTTTCAAGTATTTCCACTGCTTTAGGCAATTTTTTTTTTTAAGAACAAAAAGAAAAAAAAAAGAAAAAGAGAGAGAAAAAAGGTATCATCAGTCTCAGGCAATGCTACAGAGATATTTTAACCTTTCAGCAAAGCCGCACATTTGCAGTACGGT
>VZRX01020570.1:877-67611 GCA_013398075.1 Notiomystis cincta
CGCCTCCTGTCCGGGGTGCTGCGGCGGGCGCAGTGCCTGCGGCGCTGCAAGCAGGGGCTGCCCGCCTTCCGGCAGGCGCAGCCCGGCCGCGACGTGCTCGAGGAGTTCCAGCGCCGCGAGCCCTACAAGTACCTGCAGTTTGCCTACTTCAAGGTGAGGCCCCCTCCCCTCTGTGATCCCTCCTCCTTTCTCCTCCCATCTCTCTGCCCTGCCTCCGCTCCCCCCGCCTCTGTGACAAGCCTCTCCTCAGAGTCTCGCCTGGTGCGGTGCCACCCTCCGGCCGCGCCAGGCGCGCCTGTCAGTGTCCTGCAGGAGGGGGACAGCATGGTGTGTCCCGGCACGTGGCGTGTCCCAGGACGGTCTCGACAGACCCAGGTGCCTCGTGCACCCAATGCTCAGAAAACCTCCTGTCATGCCAGCCTCTCGCCTGGCCCTCGGAGCACGTTCCTGTGGGCCACAACCTCATTCCCCATCACCTCCTCCACACCAGTTGTCATCAGCCTCGCCTCCATTTCTTCCCTGCCCGTGGCCAGTCCTTGCCCCCCTAGGCTGCCAACCCAACACTTTGTAATCTTCTCCTTGACAAGCCTTTCAGTGGTTTCCTCCCACTCCTGTAACCTGCAGTGGGATTAGTGTGTGCCTTGTCTTTCCCCCTGCTTAGCCACGTACCATCCAGCTTGCTCTTCACCTGTTTTTTAAAACTCATCCAGCATGTCCCCTCGATCAGCCCCTTCCTAGACATCTGGCCACTGGACCCTGCCTCTGTGTCCTGTAGCTGTGTCATTCCTGCCTCTTTCCATCTGCCTTACTTTCTAACCTTCTCTGGAGCCTTTTTCAGACTCTTCACGTCTCATTGTAAACGATCTTCTCTACTTCTTCTCCTTCAGCGTGTCCACCTTCTTCGCTTGCTTGTTCCTGGTCCAGTTCTTTCAAGTGTAGCAGCCCCCAGCCTGTGACTTGCAGATAGCCTCATGCCTGCAAAACTCCAGTTTCATTACAGCTGCAAGAAGGAACAAAGCAAAAATTGGCTGCTGAAGTGGGACACTGTAATGCTAGCCCTGGAATGGTATTTACCTTTTGCTCTTGGGTCAGCCAAGACTAGAGGCACACTCTTAACAGATTTCATCCTGTTTTTCTAGCTTCTTGTCATTCTTTTGTCCAGGAACTACTTGACTTTTTTCTCCCTTCTCAAATTCATCTTCTGTTCTCTATATCGAGGTCCATCCTTCCTGCCATCCCCTCAGATACTGCAATTATTTGCATGTGAAATAAACAGGGCCTCTCTGTGGGGAGGAAACAAGCTGAGCTCTTTGGTTAGATTGTTTTCTATTTAGGGATTTACTCCCAGCGTATCCCAGTATACGTTATAGAGGGTTGTATGCTTGTGCTTTGTTTTGAGATTGCCTCTTGAAAACCCACCTCTTCTGAACTGTTGCTGTGTCCTATTTTTAGGAGTGTTGTTTTCTCAGCAGTTTTTCCAAACAGATGCAGGGAATTGTGTTCTCATAAAACCAGAACAATATCCACAGGCAGAGTGTCACACTGGTGTCTAATGCCTTCCCTAAGACCATACAAAAGAACTTAACTTCATACGTTAAAGCCTCTGATATTTCTTTTGACTGAGAGGGCAGGAATTCCTCGAATTCTCAAAGCTATATATGGATGCCAAAATGACATCACCTCAAATGTTTCCTCTTCTTGTCTTAATTTAACTATTAATTTCCCCTTTATGGCACGTGCAAAGTTTGCAATGTATGGATAACACCAAGTACAATTTTTTCTTACCATTTCAAATGTAAGTCAAAGTCAAGTAACTGCCAGGTAGGAATGTGAGAAGGAAATTGGAGGAATCCCTCCCTCTGCCTTTGAACTGTTTTTTCAATCATATTTACAGTAAGTTTGAGCAGTGTGGTTTGCTGGTTTTGCCTTTAGTGTCTGTTGTTTATATTGTGTTTCATACTGGATTTGTAGTCCAGCTCTGGGCCCTTATCTCTCACTTGGGGAGTTCTGAATGGGCCTTCTAGAGCTACAAACTGCTACATCTAAAGGACTTTTTCCTGGCTGGTGGTTTCTGTGAAAGGAATGTCCCTTCCCCCACCCCTCCAGCCCCCCAACAGTATTTATGGTATAGGAAGAAGCAGGAGGGAAATGCTCGGTGTAATTTTTTAGAGTGACCATGTCTGTATTCAGGTGGGCTCCACAGAGAAATTTGCCACGTTGTAAGATTCTGGGAATAGCTGTTCCTGCGCTGCTGCTTGCTCCTCTGGAGGGAGCTTTCTCAGAGCCACTGAGTTCACTTAGGAGCGTGTTTCAACAAAACCTTTAATTTTTTTCCAAGAAGTGAAAATTGAAACCAAGAGTGAATCATGGACCTAAATAAAATGAGACTTTTCAGTTTACCAAAGAAGCAGGGTTACAGCTACAGCACAAAAGAAACCAGGCATTTGACGAAAGTGCAGCCGAGATTTCCCTTTGCATTTAGCACAGGGCTGACTGGAAATTGTAGTTTTGGGACAGCCAGGAAGGGCAGCTGGCAGAGTTCCAGTGCTGGGACACTCCCAGCGGCACAGCAGCAGAGCGTGGGTTGAAGTCTTGCTTCGGTGCAGGCATCTCTCAGGGTCCTTTGGGAAATGAAAGGGTACCTTTTATGGATGCAGACAGAAGTGTGCATGTGCACCCGGGATTCTTCCTTGTGGATTCCAACCTGCGCTGCCAGAAGCTGTTTCACATGTGGGGTGGAGCTCTGTGTCGCCTATACATCAATACACTGAAGGGGCTGGTGTGGATCTTGGCCCAGAAAAAAGGCTTTAACATTTCACAAATACCCCACACTTTTGCTTTCTCTCACACTCTTCCTAAATATGTGCATATGTACTATATAATTTATGAAAATACGTGTGTATGTGTATATGCAAATATATATATTTAAAAATTTAAAATAACATAAATTGCATGCACACAGAAGTACATACATATTTGGTACGTGTAGTTGTAAATGAGAAATGAGCACTTCACAAAGTATCTCTAACAAGGATTACAGTTAGTTTAAAAATGGGCCCAGAAAATTGCTCTAGGACACAATTTTCGACCAAGTCTCTGCAGTGTGATCTAACTTGGTAGCACCACCAGGAAGATACATTATTGTAATAATGTCTTCTTGTGCTGCTGGGCAAATAAGTGACATAAACACATACAAACAGGGATGACTTCTGAGCACTATCCATAGATTAACATCAATACTTGCTGTGAGATTAATTCCTGCCAGGAGCTCTGGTGTAGGCTTTTGCATTGTCAGCTCTATGAACAGGGGAGGGGGAAGGGAAAAAAAACTAATTTTTTTGGTTTACAACAATCATCTATGCTATATGCAAAAATAATCGACTTCCCAAGTTCTAAAAAAATTGTTCATATTGGTGCAGCTAGGAGTAAACTTACAGGAATTATATCAGTTTTACTGTACCATTGTATCTGCTGAATCTGTGCTTTCAGTAGAAGTAAATTTGTGAATATAGAGAATGCAGGAGAATTCATTGACAAAACTGGGAACCTTTGAACTGTTTGTTTTGGGTTTTTTTCCAATTAACTTCTTTTAACAATCTTTTCCTTATCTTTTTCTAGGCTAATAATCTTCCAAAAGCTATTGCAGCAGCTCACACATTTCTTCTGAAGCATCCAGATGATGAAATGATGCAAAGAAATATGGCCTACTATAAGAGCATACCTGATGCTGAGGAGCATATTAAAGACTTGGAGACAAAGCCTTATGAGGTATGCTTTTCTTTTGGAACTTTTCTATTACTCTCTTATTGGGTGAGATTGGGTGATCTCATTTGCTTATGTGTTCTCAGTTCTTTATCTCCCTCTTTCTGTCATCTCAGTCATCTTTGTTGTGCCTTCTTGATGCTTTCTCTAATTCTCACCTCTCCTGTGCTTCATTGTTCCATAAACGAGTCACAGCAAATCACAGAGAGCAGCATACCTGAAATCTATGCAGATCACTACTGGAGCTAAGCAGGTGCCTAGTTATCCAAATTCATGAGTGTTGTAGTGGCACAGTTTAAAATATCTCAGACATTGGGCTTTAAGATTCCACTGAAAATCTCCATCACAACCTGTGCTTTAGACTCACACCGTTACTTCTCTTCAGCAGGCTTTTCTGCTGATTGGAAATGGAATTACACTCTGCTCTCTAGGAAACACCTGGTAAAAATCCTTTAGTCTCCTGTATTTGTTGCCCTCACATCACCTGCAGAGCAGCTCACACAGTCATCCAGAAATGTGGAGACATCACGTGCTGTGTTTGAGTTTACACAACACTCCTCACGAGTCAGTTACAGCTGATTCATCCCTGCCAATTTTTCAGAATCTCTTTGTCAGGGCTGTGAGAGCCTACAATGGTGACAATTGGCGGACATCCATCTCAGACATGGAACTGGCTCTTCCTGATTTCTTCAAAGCCTATGATGACTGCATAGCAACCTGTGAAGGCTCCCGAGAGATCACAGATTTTAAAGACTTCTATCTTTCCATTGCAGGTGAGTGGTTAGAAACATGAAGGAAAGATGTCCCCAAAGTGCATTTGAATTTATTTGTAGGATTGGTTACCCAAGTCCTGGGCCAGTAAGCCTTGATTAGATTCACTGGAAACTGCTGGAATTCTGGTTTACTATTTTTGGCTCTCATCAGTGACATAAATGAGGTCTATCAGGAATCTGAGCAGAGATCTTACATTAACATAGAAGTTCTGTGTCAGAGTAACATAGATGTGTTAATAACAACTGCTCCATCTGGGTAGCAGTGGTCATCCAGCCAGCTCTCTTGACCATCATTTCAGTATTAATTTGGCCACCTTTGAGGCTCAGTGGTTAGCCTGCCTTTGAAGTCAGCTCTGTGGTTTGTATAGGTCTGGTGATCTGGATCTCCTTTCTCATAAATATGACAAGGTGCTGTTGGCTATTTTTAATCTTTCCTACATTAGAGTTTTACTAGTAGGTAATATAGATATTTTGTGCATGTAAGCAAAAAAAAAAATCCATTGCTTTGCAAAGAAAAAGGGACATAAACTCAGTTGGTTGTTGTCAAAAAGGCACATACACATTTCCTATGCTCTTTGGCAGCGAAAGAAACCAGAAATTTCTCCCGTGCTCTGACAGCTCAGTGTTGTTGACAAAATTTGTGTGGAGAACACCTGCATGTTTTCTCAATAAACTTAGAAATTCTTTTGCATTTTTCTTGTTTTTTAAGTTGCCCTAAGGAAAAACACTCCAACTTTTTGTCCTAAAGCCATAATATGCCTTGGTGAGGGGAAACTCTTGTGAAGTATGTTTATATGAGAGCAGCTCCAGTTTCTCATGGTGTGCAGCTGGTATCCACCAGTACAGCTGACATGCAATAGCTGTTGCAGGCTATTCCTCAAGCCTTGACTTGCTCTTGGGCAAAACAGGCAGGTGCCTAGGACAGCAAATAAGGAGTGAAGGGCAAATCACAGGCGGTAAAGCAAGCCCTGACATCAGGACAGTGCCCAAGCCACTGTAGTGTCCATGCTCAGCTGTGATTGACACTTATTGTCACCCTCCCTCTTCCTCTTTGGAAGGGAAGGACAATTCCCAGCAGCAGTGATGGGAAGGAAAGGTAGGAATTACTGTGTGGTGCCACCAAGGCCATGTGCATGCATTTCAAGTATGTTGCTCTTGAGATCAGATCATTCAAATTTGTTTGCGCTGCCTGGGCTGAGTTGTGCTTGTGTTCCAGGGAGAGAGATTCTGCCTCCAAGCAGAAAGCATATGTAGCAGTAAGTGTTAACCAGGAGTATTTGAGTCTTGCACTAGGTATGTATTTATCACTCATCAGTGAGTTATGTTGGGAAGCCAGCTGTCCTCATTGCATGGGATCACTTCGCTGAGGGACTTGCATCTCTGGCTTTAAATGCTGGCTGGAATTGAACACTACTGTGTCTGGAGAGTCCACTGCTCTTATAAAAGATGGGTCTGGTAATTTCATTTGGCCAGTTATTTTTAGTTACTTTCAGCAGTTATTTCTAGTTAACCTCAGTGTTCTTCTTGTTAGGAGTTGTCAGGGATGAAGTGTTTTTTTGTCTTGGTCAGAAATTTGCTGCACAAGGTTAAGCTAACTTGCTTTCACCTGCCAAATGGGGCTAACAGGGAAACTGAGACTTTAAAATATTTCTTTTCCATGCTGTTGATGAATGTGATATATCCAGAAAATGCTTGAAACTTTTTGCTGGAAGGTTTTCTTGAAATGTATTTTCTTGAAGATAAAAATCACAGGTAGTCCTATATTGCGTTACAGTAAGCTTTTTTAGACTGGATAAGCTTGTGAGCTGACATGTTCCTGGCTGAAAGTTGTTCTGTAGTGAGCAGCATATTCTCCTCTTTCTTCTCTCTTAAAACATCCAAACTCTGGGCCCATAAGCAGCCACCTCTGGAGGTTTATTTTGAAGTCACCTGCTGTATCTCTCTGTGACCCAGTTGTTCTCAGCAGCACGGGGAGCTTAGCTGTGCAAATGTAATGAAATTGCGAAGGCTTGTGAAATTTAAAAAAGGAAAGAAAGCACTGTTAAGTTTACAGCTAGGAAGTAATGCAGGACTCTGTAATAGTCTCTAAAACCCACCACCACAAGCTACCTGTAGGTGTCAGTGAAACCTAAGTGCTCAGTTCTCTGAAATTCCAGCTTTTACTTGATTCAGATTTTTAGGGAAGGGCTTAGCACCAACTTGTTCTCAGTACTTCCAAGCAGCAAGTCCAGATGCACAGGATCCAAGAGAGCATTATAAGGCCAAATTTTAATGGGTGACTAATGGGCAGGATTATAACAATGCACTCTGGGCTATCCATATCCTCTGTTGCTGTTTTCTTTCTTCCAGATCATTATATTGAAGTCCTTGCATGCAAAGTGCAGTGTGAGAGCAATCTGACACCCATTATAGGAGGCTTTGTCGTTGAAAAATTTGTGGCCACCATGTACCATTACTTGCAGTTTGCATATTATAAATGTAAGTAGTGATTTATTGTGCTTAAATAACACTGATGTTGGATGATGTGGGACAGATTCCATTCACAATATTTTCCCTCTAATTTTATGCTTTAGAATGTAAGTAGTGGCCACCCGAATCTGCATTTTAATCTGTTCTGGGACAGAAAGTCTAAGTTTCCTGGTGCCTTTTGCTCCCAGTATCACTGTAGTTAACAGACATGGGACAGAATTTCTTCTACAGACAAACCTACAGAGTATTTCATACTATTTGTTTATTTGTAGTAGGTTCTCATAATCCTGTTGGAATGGGGCTAAATGGGTTTTTAAGAGAGAGACAGAAATTGTAGTGTTTGGTGCTCAGTGATGACATACTTGATAGGTAAATTAATCAGTGAAAGTTGTGGTTTCTTGAGGAGCTACTTGAACTGTAAAGAACACACATAGCCCTTACTGCTGCTCCTGCAGGCTCCAGTATCAAAGGGAAGACACATCAGCCATGTAGCATCAAGCCATTAATGACTTTTGTTTGTGTTGTTTGACTACACACTTTACATGCTGACTCTTCCCTCTTTATCAATCCTAGTACAAAGAAGTGGGGAGAGGTTTAATATATTTTCATTTGTTTTTTAAACAAATGCCCCAATGTGTATCACCAAGCTGTGTGGTGATCCTGGGATACCTGTGAGGAACATCTGGTTAGGATTTTCATAGGAAACCATCAGAGGTTGATGATGAGTTGATTTTTGCATCATGGCCTTATGTGTTTCAGAACACAAAAATAGCATATCCTTTCTGCAGAGCAACTTTTTTTTCCCTATGCAGCTGGTGAGAAGGTAGAGTATGGGCTGGGTTGCATTTGGGTTTTCCAGAGCTTAGGAAATATTAGGAATTTGTCCATTTACCTTACCTATATTTTTTTGATGTGTGTTTATTAACTAGTGAATGACATGAAGAATGCAGCTTCTTGTGCTGCTAGTTACCTTCTGTTTGATGAGAAAGATGAAGTAATGAAACAGAACATGGTCTATTACCAGTACCACAAAGACAAATGGGGACTTAAAGAGGAGGATTTTCAGCCCAGATCGGTAGGTGAATTACCTAAAATGCTTTCTAGACACATTCAAGTATTTATCTGAAATTCAGTGGGTCAGAGGTTGGGAAAATGTGGGATATCTGCTGGTTCTGGAGTTTAACATGTCCTGTTTAATTAAAACCATATAGAAAGTTGTACACAGAGGTGTAGTGAGTCATGTAAACAATGAATGTCATTATAGCTCTTCCCTTTCTGTTGAAATATAGTAGGATAGGATATAATATATGACTAGAAGTAAACTCATTCTGGTACTTCTCTGTCACTTAAGCCTATTTATATCTTGATGTGCCTCTATAAATAAAGCAGCTGGCCCCTGAAATCTCTGATGATGAAATCTCTGAGTGACATTCAGGCTTTTGTGAATCATTATTTGCCAACACAGAGTTGCCCACTCGCTTGTTATTTCAGGTTCTGTGGGCATTGGAATGTGTCTGGGTACGGTAACTCCAGCTAAACTGACTTTCCACTTACTCTGTTTAGAACACAGTTGGGTGGATGAGGATGGGAAAAAAGCTTAGGACCGTATTGCATCTAATTATCTAAATTAAAATGCTTTCTACAAAGAAGACACCAGTCTATCCAGCAACAATTGTCATCTGGCTTTGGAAAACTATTTTAAAAATGGGTTTCCATGCTGTTCCTAAATTTCCATGTCCAAGCAAATTTTACAGCCTGGACTGTGGCATCAAATTGGATTTTCTAACATTTCTTCTTACCAGGCTTTAAGTCATGCAGCTAAATTGTGATACCTCTGTGCCTGCTTAGACATCAGTCATATGGGCTGTACAACTCATTAGTCATTAGCAATACATGTTTCACAAATTAAATTTAGTGCCTTCTAGTCATGCCTCTTAGAGCACACACTTCATTGGCACTGTGGGAACCCAGGCCTGCCCTGTGGGGTAACTGAGACAGAAGGCAGCAAAAATGCAAAATTGCTTCTTTCAGGCAGCAGCAGCAGCAAGTCTGAGCTCAGAGGGGAAGGGGACTGATCCTTTGTCACTGCTTTGGGGAACAGAATGGTGCTTTATAACCATGTTGGGGACAATGTTTGATGGTGGTGGGAGTGAGGGGTAGCAACAGTATGAAACTGCAAACCGCAGACAGATTTGGCATACATGTGCAGAGAGGGCAGAACAAGGGCCCTACACATGCACTCTGAATGTTTCATTGATAACTTCTGTAGCTGGGGGCTAAAGATAATTTGATTTTTAAATACAAGATATTAAATGCACACAGCTGTATTTTCTTGTACTTTGATCTATGTATCTATAAACAGAAGTTGCTTGCTCTCCTAATCACTTGCCTCGAAAACCATAATGCCTCTGGTTTATTTTCAAAAAGTGGTAATGGGGTGACAGCAGCATTTGGCTCTGGCACTAACCTTTAGATGTTCTTGTGAAAGAGGGAGTCTCCTGTTTTCTTCCCCAAAAGGAGTTAAACGGAATAATCAAAGTAGATTATAGTTGGTACTGACAAATACGGGAGTCTGTGACTGAGCTACACTGTGCTGTCTGGGCACACAGCCAGGAAGTGAGCAGGGACAGGTGAGTGACCTTGCAGAGTTCCCCTAGCCCAGGCTCAGGCTGGGGTGGTGAGTCATTATCATGCAAAACAGCTTAGTGTCTTTCTTTCCCAGAACTGCCTGCTGCCATACGCCAGCACAGGGAGACAGAGGCTTTCTCCTGTCCAAAGCCCACTGGAATGCAGGCACAGGCTGCTGCTCAGCCCTGGCAGTCTCACTCCTTATTCTCAGACTTATGCTCAGCCAGTGCTTCGAAACATGAGAAAGAGGAGAGTGCTTTGTTCTTGCAGTGAGGGAGCCTGTGCTTAGGAAGACCCACAGAAGAGTTTGGAATATGCTGTTTGCTGTTTTACTGTTTCCCTCCTCAAACACTGTGAACCCTGCCTGAGATCTACCTTTGTTAGGTCTGGGTCTGACCGGTGCTCTCCTGTCTTGCTACCCTAAAGTAACAGAAATGTTGGGATTTTTTTGACAGGAGGCAGTTCGGTACCACAAGATTACCAAACTCCAGCTGGAAATGTATGAATTTGCAAAGGAACATCTGATGGATGATGATGAGGTGAGTTTTCTAGAAATTAAATCACGGTCAAAAAAGCAGCCATCACTTTTAAAGCAAAGATGATGCATAGCTGTAATTCCAGGATTTCACTAATATGGAAAAATCTTCTTCTAACCACAATCAATTTATAATACATTTTTGTTTGAGAAGTGGAATATAAGAACAAACCCAAAGAACATCATGTACCATTTAGAAAAAACATGGACAGAATTAACACAAAGGTAAATATACAATGCACTGAGTCCACAGAAAAAAAAAAAGAAAGCCCAGTTTTTGAGTTGTAACACCAGGGGGCAGAGAAATGGTGTATAAATAGATTTAAACCAAATGTTCTGGGTTTGGTGTTCTGCGGAGCCCAGGGGGAGTGTGTGCATTTTTTTTCCTGAAATGTTGTTTAAATTAGATTTTAAGATCCTTATGATTTTGTCCAGAAGTAACCACCTAAATTGTAATTTTTGTCCAAAGGAAGTCTTGTTATCTTTTTTTTTTTTTCTGCTCAGTGGCATTTTGGTCACCCAGCCATGCTTTTTAAATGTTTGGAATTCATGATCAAATAACATATAATGACTACCATTTACACTGGAAAATATGTAAAAGGGATTTTTTATTTTGGTGCAAGAAAAGTAGTTTAATCATTGAAAGGGCATTTCTTTTCCTTCCACAACCAAAATGAAAGTATAATTCATGGGAGGTTTTGGATTGCCTTTTGCTTTGTTTTTAGGACCTTTCATTTAGAGGTTTAAAAAAAAAATCTTCAAATGATGAAATGTTGCTGGCAGTGACAAAGAACTGTGCTCAGTTATGATATGGGGCAAGTGTACCTGTAATGAGCACTGCTGAGGTCTTTTCTAATTAGAAAAGATGAAGATGGTTTATGTTAAAAAATGAAATCATCTTTGCAATTTTTCTTATCCAACCCATAAGGAGAGAGAATATTTTACAGCAGAGAAGTAATGTCTGTGCTGCCTTCAGTATTCTTGTGATCTGAAAACAATTCTATGTAAAATTTTACTGCAAGGTTACCAGACTTCAGGAAGACTTGCCATTGTGATAAAACCCCCTGAAAGACAGTTTAATAAGCTTGCTTTAAGGTTAAGCTTAGAAAAGGACTAGTCTGTATGGATTTTCATCAAGGTGTGAAATACTTGAACACTTTGTTTATTCCCTTGTTAGTTTGTGCTTTGTCCATAATGTTTTCTTATGTTAGGCATCAATTCAACTTGTACTTTTTTCCTTCTTTCCTATCTGCTGCTTCAAAACACAGGGATGAGTAATAAAAGGGGGTGAAGAAGTCCATTTTGAGGGTTTTCCCCATATATTGGTAGAAGGGGTTATAGAAACTATCTTCAGCCTCCAGCACTGTGTGTAGAATAAACAGGCATTCATTTGCTGGCATTCATTCTTGTAGCCCCTTTCAGCCCCTTTGTAGCAATTACAAATGACCTTGGAATCTGCAGGAGGGTGGTGCAGTGTTAACTCAGTTAAACTTTTGGGTTGACAAGGAAATCACATTACACTAGATTATATGTTTGGATTAAACAACCAAAATTACTGGGCCTGCTCATGCCACAGAGATCCCTACCTCACACTCTCTTTGTGTTAGGAAAGTTACCATTCTTCTTGCAGGGGAAAAGCTCAAGGACTTTAGTGCTCTCCCTTGCTAGGGCCCAAAAACCTGGGAGGGATGGAGGATGTCCATGCCTCTGGCTTGGCTCTGGCTTTTGGTAGTGAATAAATCCCTGGCTACCAGAACTTCTTGGCTGCAGGAGACTTCCAGGGAGAGCAGACAGAGCAAGAATAGCACAAAGGTAAAACCACTACCTTGCAGTTTCTGCTCTATGGGCAGGACCTGGTAGTATAAGTGGAATTTTTTATTTAGTTTAATATTTTTTCTGGCACAGATAGAAATGTTTGTTACATAGGAATGTTGAAAACTGATGAAAACCCCAGATAAGGCATTACAGTAAAAACTTTATTAAAAATTGTTAAGCATAGAGGCAAGCTCTTTTCTAAGTGCACTCTGTTTATTTAAACCATGTGCTTCTTGGGCCATAGGCCATACCTTCTGTGAGTTTCTGTGGTCTGTGAAGTCGCTTGTGGGCCAGAAAGATAGCCCACAAGATAATCTGCAGAAAAAAAATTTCTTTTTTCCTTGATGGAAGCAAAAGGATTAATGTGGCAAGAGGATCCTTTCCTATATGAGTGTCATTATTTTCAAGTGGAGAATCTCATTTTATTCAGAGGTCTCACTGCTTCTGTATCCCAAATCATCCATGTATCTTTCTAAATCCCGTTAGCAGAGTGAGTGAAAACATGGCTTCTTCAGTGTCTTAGGTTACAATGTAAGATGTAACCAAAAGTATGTATTCTATCAGCATCTGTTAAAACCAGGTGGGGCAGTGCCCTGTATCTCTTCCATGACCCATCCCTGATAACTCCCTTGGGGGGATATCTTCTGATAACGGGCCATCAAGCCTCACTGCATAACTCATAAAATCACATCATCCCATTCTGAGATGCTCCACCCAGGGGGAGGAACCAAGCATTCCTACCTGGATATAATCTGAGGTTTGGAACACCACAGGCAGCCTTGCCTGCAGAATTTCCAGAGGACAAGAGCTCCATAACCAGCACTGGACTTTCAGAGGAAGATCAGCTCCTTCTACAGAATCACCACTCCAACAGAACCACATCTGTCACTTCAACAGGATTGCAGCCACCATTTAATCGGACTGCTACCACCACCCTGCCCAACAGGGTGTCAGGCTGTATCCTGACTCTGTCAGTTTAAGACAGCCTTTCTATATTATTGCCTTTATCTTACTTTCCCTAATAAATTGTAATTCTGACTTGGGATCTCCCACTGGTTTGCTTTCAGACTAGTACATTCAGGAATACATAGCAGTAATTGCAGAGGCTGGAACAGGCAGTAATGATTTTTGCATGTGTTACTACAAGAAATACTGTCCTGCTTGTGTTACTTTATTAATGTTTTTCCACAAGGAAATGAAAAACTCTTAATTCAAACATTTAACACAGTAGAGCTGAGAGCTGACAGAGAATATTAGCGCCAACTAGCTACAAATTACTTTTAAGAAAAAGTAATTATTCTTAAATATCCTTGCAGTTTTCCACAGGGAAGTTAAAAGAACATTACAGTGTTGTCATCTTAGTTGGCCATGGATAGACAAGCTTCTTGGTTTCTGTTCAGATGTGTAATGCATCAAGGCTATCATAGATACAGCTCCTGGTACTGCACAGATTTAAGTAGCAAACTGAAATGCTGTTAAGAGCCAGATACTCAGCTAATGTAGATGTAAGTTCAGCACCATACTAATTGTATGAGATATGGGTTTGGCCCATAAAATCAATGTTCTTATGAAATTTTTCTGGGGGGTGATAGCTACTTAGCTGTTCTAAATTACATAAGAACCACAAGTATTTGGCAGGGATGAGCCTACAATGTGATTTTTCTTTCAGTATTTAATCAGTAGGTAAAAAGCTGTTGGCAGCTTTGACCCACTTTTTTTGACATCTCTTTATTTGTGTGTGTTCCATTTGTGTAGTGGCTGAAATTAAAACACTTCATGTTTCATCACATTCATGTGATGCAAAGAAAAATAGGTACTGAACTGATGTGACTGGGGGAAAGAGGGCATATGGAATAGCATCAAAGCACAAGGGCCCCAGTGGAGTACTGATAGCAAATAGTAATCTGAATTCAGCCTATTTGTCTGTTTGGGAGTTGCTAACAATGTACCTTTAGCTTTGTTAACTCACTCCCTGCATATGTTCAAATGATTTACACAAGTATGCTTGTAACAGTAAGTGCAGACCTGTAAATGCTCCTGCCTGTGACCTCAGACCAGCACAGCTCCAACAGCACTGCTACCCTGAGAAGAGCTGGTGGCAGCTGTTTCAGGGAGTTGCCAGCTAATAGGCAGTGTTATGGTCCCAGTTCAACATACACTTTTTTAAAGAAAGAAGAAAATGATTTTATTTTTTTTTTTAGCATCATCTCTTCTTCATGGAAATTCCTTCACTGAGTCATTCTGCTTTCTCCTCTTGCTTCTGCACCACTGGAGATGTCTGTCTTGGTCAAAGGTGTTCCTCCTTTCACATTTAAGCTACTTTGCATGGGAAGCTGCAGCATGGCTAGGCTTCAATGGCAGGATGGCCCCAAGCTGCAGGTACTGGCAATAGGAGGAACTTCTAGTGCCCAGATTCTCCTAAGCTTCTGCATGCAGCATAAAGCAGGCAAGAGAGCATAAGCAGAGCTCAGAAACAGAGCCACTGGAAGGCTTCTGCTTTCAGTGCAATTGGAGCAATGTTGAAGTGCCTCTGAAATTGGGTTGACTCATGTTTTATAGGCATTATAAATATGTTAAAATGAAAGCACATTTACTGGTTTACTGTAAAATACTACTGTAATAACTGCAGTGTACTGTAATCTCCCATAATATATGGGAAAAGAACAGTTAAAGGTTCAGAATATATCGTTGAAATGGAAAAATATTTGAGAAAGTAGTTAATATTCATGTAAAAAACAACGACGCTCTCTTAATACTGAAAAAAAAGCCTCCAATGCATGTGACACTGGGTCGCACTGTGGACTAAGTATCTGAAAAATAAATACATTAGGGGCCAAATAATTTTTCTGCACAAAGAATTGAGGGATTTTCTTATTTTTCCCCAGCTAGAATGTGAGGAATGCACAGCTCACAGAGGTTCTGGCAGGGCTTTGAGGTGGTTACGATGAACTCTCAGGTTTTAACTGAAGGTTAGATCAAGAAACTTTCTCTTGGTTGAAGGTTGAATAAACCTTTCAGGCTGAGCCACTCACTGACACATGCCTTACTGTTATCCTGAAATAATGTTTATGCCCTCCAAAACATTGCTGGCTGGTGGGTTATGTGGTGTGTATTGCAGGCTCTGTAAGGTCCATGGAGCATGTCCTCCACAGTCTTCTCTATCAAATCTTCACTCTTGCAAGGTGATTATTTGTTCTTGAACAAAATCTGCTGGTTTTCATAACCTTATCCTTGTGACTACTCCCAGTACTTACTAGGACAGTTACAGGACAATTAGGGCAGCCTTGACCTCTCCTCAGAGAGGCCACCCTTGCAACCCTTCCCACTGCCACATCTCCTACACCCAGTGCTTAAGGGAATCAAATCCTTTGCTCTCACTGTTGAACAACTTTCCAATCATTGAGGTTTTTGAACTTTAGCAAAATTTGAATTTTTGCTCTGAAGAACAGGCAGGGGACTTTTTTGTGAGATAAATATTTTCCTTCTAGGTCATAGATTACAGGAATACAAAGATCCAGCCAATTCTTCATCCTCTGTGTGTTGTCTCTTTAGGCTGTTTGTTGGATGAGTTACAATAAAAACTGGTTCCTATTCATTCACAGGTAATCAGACATAAAAGCATGAACAGAATAATAGTTTTCTGTAGATCTTAATTCATTCTAGAGCCCTATTTCTTTTATATTCTCTGTTGCTTCCCTGAAGAATGGGATATCCCACTGCAGTACACATGGAATCCCTGTAGGATTCTGCATTGGAAAGTATGGGTTATTACAAGAAAGCTAATTGTTTCCCATAACTTTTCCAGTCCACACCAAGAAAGGACAGAACAGATTATAGGTGGAGGCAAGCACCCATGAATGATTAATGCTTGCATTTGCTGAAGGCAATCATTGCAAGCAATGGCAAAGTGTCTGGGTCTGTTAGTGGGCAGAGCAACTGCTGGTTGCTACTGTTTTTAAATGATGCTGTTGAAAGAAAAGTTGGTGCTGGACCATCAGCCTCAAGTGTGCTGAACTGAGCCAGGTACTTGTAGCTCTTGCTCTTTGCTGTTTCATTTTCATAGCTGGCTAGGAGTCTCCAAAGTACAGATGTTTCTTTAAAAGAGTTGTGGTTTGTGAGTGTGAATGCAACGTTTAATGTTGCCTAAGGAAGGGTCTGGCCCAATGTATATCGTGGTCTTGGACACTCAGTACACTGAGGTACTAAGTGAAGAGTTTTGCATTCTACTTTTTAGGTCCTTTTTTTCCAATGCTCTTATCTTCATTTATCATAGTGCCCCAATCTCACTAGCCTTGGTTAGCTTACTCCAAATTGACCAAGAACTCTGTTTTAAAATTAATTTTTTATTATAATCCACCTACTCACATACCTGCTGTAAAAACTTCTTGAATTAATTACTGTGGCACAAAACTTGTTCTTTCTGTCTGTGCCTCTGTTCAGTTGTTAATCTATTCCAAGAGTGCTCACTTTGCATATCTAACAGATAATTAGAGGTTCCAGTTGGTCAGATCAGGTTCTCTGATTCCTCCTCCCACTCACTCCAGTCTGGGAACATTCCCCTTTTTCTGTTCTATATCTCACTCCCCATATTTCAGGCTATACCTGTTCCATCTTTTCCTATACATCCTTGGTCTGTCAGTCCCACTTTCCACTGATCATCCCTGGACTGGGGGAGGGCAGAGGTCAGTAGCGCAGGGAGGGAGGCTGTGGGGTGCCAGAGAGCTGCCGAGCCTCTGCCTGGCACACCTGGAGGACACGGCTGTGGACCAAGGGCCAGGCACGGAGGAAGTGCTTCCCTGCAGCTGACCAAGCAGCCCACGTGTGTGTACTTTCCATTGCTAGCTGCCTGTCACTCGTGTGCTGGTCTGGCAGCCAACCTTTCTCTTCCTGAGCCTAGTCAGACTTCACACCCTGATTTCCTCCCTAGCAGCCCGATGGCTGCATCACTCCTTGGGCCATGGATTGCTCACCATGATTTACATCAGCTCTGGGCTGGAGCGGTGTGTTCTTGTTACCTGCGTTGGAACTGGTGGCTGTTGTGCCCTCGAGTATCTGGCTGTGGAAAGAATTATGGGTTTGCAGCCGACTTTGCATAGAAAATTGGATGTTCTTTCTGTGAAGGTAAGGAGGAGCCAAAGAGCACAGCAGGTAACAGGAGGCGCTCGCTGACTAAATCATATCAGAGACTCATTTTAGACTCCAGGTCTGCAGGCACAGATCAGCACGAAGTTGCTGGATGCCAGCAGACAGGAGGCTTTTTCCCTGGAGTGAACACCTGTGGAATATGTACTGACCTCAGCCAGCTAAAGGCCCGCTGGGGTGTCAAGCGAGTGCTAATGGGACAGGGACCGCGATCAGCCTGGCCACGGCTGCCAGTGTGACAATGTGATCGCCTCCTCTGAGGCAGCATTAGCGCCTTGTCACTGGGCTGCCAGCCACTCTAGCGACAACTTGCAAATGTTTCTCATTTGGATTGTGAAGGCACAGGCAAGAATATTTTAACGAGGGTTTTGTTTGTCTTCAATCTGGAGGTTTTGCCGTTTCCAAAATAGGAAAGCATCCAGGCAATTGTTCAGTTGTAGTGCAGGTTATTTTATGTATAGTGTTTCAGCAGCCGTTTTTATATTTTTGCCGTATTTCAACCTCTCTTATTCCTCAGTACATCTAATTAGACCACAACAGCTTCTGCAATGCTCTCCTTTAGAGCTCGGTTTCAGGCACTAGAGATTTCAGATTTCAGGTTTGCCTGGGGGTTTTTTCCTAATATTGTTGCACTTAAGTATCCTTTCCCATTTTGTATATTTTTCTGGTTTTGAAAACATACCAGAAATAAAAACCTTGAATTTTGTCTGTATGTTGTTATCAGTGTCTTCTGAAAAATTTTATCTTACTGATGAGTGTGACAATAATATGAATTTGGATACTTAAATATTTTTGAACAAATTCGAAGCACAACAAATTGCCATCCTTCAGGACTTGCTAAAAGCACTTCATAATTGCAAAAACTCAGTGGTCTTTTGAGATGGAATTGTGAAGCAGGGAACAAGAACAGCAGTTATTTCAGCCAGCTTTCCTCCTACTTTTATTTTTGTTTGCTTAGTTTCATTATTTCCCTCCTGGCTGGTCATACTTCCTAAAAGTGTGATGTTAATACTTTTTAATCACAATATCCATAATACTATTATTGTACTCAATATAGACAAAATTTTTGTATTTTCTCTTATTATTTTCATTGACAGAGGTTTTAATGCCCTTTCTTCACCAGAATAGAAAAATGTAAAGTTTTGAGTCTCAGAATGTGTCTGGAAGATGCTGTTTTTCTAAGGAATGCCTATTTAGACAAAAATGTGCTAAAAATGCAATTGGGATTATAAAACACTGTTTGCAGTCTTCATTGAACAGACTCAGAAGCCCAATACAGAGTTCACAAAGACTTGGAATGGGTGGTGAAGGAAAGAGGGAAAATGAGCATCCAAACAAGGATGGCTTGCTTCCAACATAACTGGTATAAATTCTCATTAATTTAAATATGAGGGTGAGTAAGAGCTGATCAGGGTTTCCAGCAGAAAATGACAATTCATTTTGGGAAAAAACCTAAATGACATCTTAAGATCTATTCAGACCATAGGTTTATGTCAAGAAAGAAAGGACAGGAAAGTTTAAAGAAAACACAGTTAAATTAGCAGTTTATCAGAACATGTAGTCACTAGAATAAAAGGCTGGAGATGTAACACTGAGCATCTGCATCTCTCTACTTACAGCTTAGTTTTTGAGTTGTATCAAAAAGTGCAAATAGGCACAGGTATTCCCATAGGATCTCCCCTCTCAGGCAGTGTTTCTGAGATGCATGGGAGGCAAAGCAGAAAACAGTGGTGTTTCTGAGGGTCCCAGCAGTCAGTTTGGAGTAGTTTGAGATGCTGCTGCACATTTGCTGTTGACCACCTGCTTTTCACTGCTGAAGGTGTTGCCTTGGGCTGAAAGTGATCACAGAAGGTTTTAGCTCAGTTACTATAGTTTAGTTGACAAGACAGTGAGTTCCAGCCAGTGGGGCTGTGTCATCCCAGAGTACTCAGGCTTGACTGCAGGAGAACATTTTACTAAGGTATAGGACATAGAACTACGTTAGGAGTTGTTTAAAGGAATAGTTTAAAGAAGGTTGTTACGTTGTGTTGGTGCCCTGTGTTAGCAGAGTGGAGCTTGTAAATGTAATATTTTCTGGTCTGAATCTAAATCTAGTGTATTTGTTTCTGGTCTGGAAAACATTCTAGTATCTCTGGTTCTTCACATTTTTGCTGGATTGAAGCATGTCTTGTGAAGATCTGTGGTTGAAAATGGAGAAGGTGTGTGCTGAAGGGTGCGACAGGGGACGTAAACGGTTAGAGCAGACATACAAAGTCAAAGTTACAATTCTACAAAACACTTTGGCTTTGAATTTTGAAGCTTTCTAAAATTTTTTACTGTTTTTTGGTGTTCTAACAACTTCCTAATTTAACAGATGCTTTAAGCCTTTATTCCTCTCTAAATTTGAGGATTTAGTTGTCTATTTAAGTACCTGTAAAAGTAAGAGAGGATTTACTGTGAGGTGTATAACATTTTCTTCTTTTCAGGTCTGTCTCATTGCAAGTGCTTTAGCTGCCCCTATATGGGCCATTTACCTGCTTTTTATAGGCTTGTTGTACTAGTGTCTGCATGGGGGGTGTTAAAAATATTTGGACACCTATTATTACAGTTTATTGTTTGATTAAAATAGCAGAAATTTCCCAACCAATTTTTGAGTGCAGTGTTAATTTCTTTCTGTTAAATTTAATCATTTCTAGGGTGAAGTTGTGGAATACCTTGATGAGCTGTTAGAAGTGGAGGAAGAGAAGGAATCCTGATGAGTGAAACCACCAGGAAGTATTTTACAGAAGACTCACCATTGCTCCTTACTATTGTTTTTGATCACCTGTAGTTCCTGTTAGATATACCTCAAAGGTGCTTCTTCAAGCTGCACCTTTTGTCCCAAGATCCACTCCTGAAAGGTCACTTCCATGCTGCACTGACTCTTCTGTGGGCATGGCTTTCCACTGTGCAGAACTGGTGCATATGAGTTTCCCCCCTGAGCTTTCTTTCCCTTACATGAACACAACAAAACAGACTATTTCTGTTTTCTGGCATAACACTAAGGTTCCTCATTTCGGTGCTGTTCTACTAAGTTGTAGCAGTACAGCTAAATTCTCAAGAACTTTTGTCAGATTATGAACTATGGAAGACATAATAGTTCCTCTTTCTGAGCTATGAATTTTATTATTTATATATGTCTTTTTATATGATGGTGAATAAAGTGATAATGAATCCCAGTGCGCCTGAAAGATGTTAAGATACATTTAAATAGCTGAAATAAGGTGATTAACAAAGCACAACTAATGATCTTGTAAACATGGCTTAAAGAATTCTGAAAGCAGTGTTGATCTATCTTGAAAGCTAAATTAAATTCCACTATGTGAAACTGAGAATAAAAATATTTTTTTCTTCCTACCAGTTCTTATTCTTTCTGTTGAAACAACCCGTGGTCCCTGTCGAGGTGGGGCCAGTCTTGCATGAAATACTGATGACTGATATATTTAGTATTCTCTTCTATAAAAAACCAGTTTGTGTGTTCTTTTCAGACTGGTGGGACTATCTCTATAGTTTTCATCCAAAGGTAAGTAGAGGTGGAAACTAAGGTGATTTTCAATGGAATAATAGAAAATATTTACATGTGAATTCCTGTAATTTTTATTAACTCTACAGTAGAGTCCACTACAAAAGTATTGGTACAGATCAAAAAAAGTGTAATAGAGAAGTGTAATGAATTAGTGCCCAAGTCTACTGAAGAGCAAAAATCCCCTTGAACTCAGAGAAGGATACATGATTTCATCCTGTGCTTTCCCCTTTTGTTTTCAAGGATCAAGTCTTGCAAGTGGTTTCATCCTGCTTGCATCAAGGGGAGATGAGCATTCAGTGCATGTGAGCATCCAGATGAGCATTCACCTCCTATGACTGAACTGTAATTCAACTGAGTGGAAGTGAATTACAAACCCATAATCTGCTTTGAGTTTTTAAAAAGGCAAAACATGATCTACATTAGCTTGGCAAGTGGTTGCTGCTATAGTTTATGTAAGATGTAGTAGTCAACACTATTGAGCACCTGTAGGGAATAAGGAGAATAGGATGGGGTTTCAGTGTCCTTCAATGTATTACAGCAAATTTGAATTTGAATGTGAAAGATATTTGGAAGATCAGACTGGTTTTTTTAACTGCTTTAATATAAATCACAACTAATCCACTGAAGGTGATGGGCAGACTGTTTTAATCTCAAAATGAAAATCTATCAAGAGCCTTTTAACTTTAGGAGATTTGCCCAGCTCGACTTGGGGTAAGGAGACCAGAATCTGGCTTGCTGTGTGCCTTGAACTGACAGAGAGTTGTAGGTATCACATTTCCTCATGGTTTTGTTCCACACAATATGAGCATTCTGCTCATTATAATTTTATGTAAGAATTGAAATTTGCTTTTAAAAGTTGCTTACAAGTAGTTGATTGTAAACCATCACTTCACCCCATGAAATACATGTAATATCCTACTGGGATAGCTTCTCTGATTTATCCTTAGTTTTCTCTTGATGGAGGTATGTGTATGCTCAAATGAGAGGTTACTGCTCTGGAGTCCTCTTTTGTCCTTCTGCTTTCCAGCCTGCATGGAGACAACTCTGGATTTTGTCCTCAGGATCTCAACCAGTGATGAGAGGAGACCTCATTGCAATCTACAACTTCCTTGTGAGGGGAAGAGGAGGGGCAGTCACTGATCTCTGTGACAGAGACTGAGCTGTGTCAGGGGAAGTTTAGACTGAGTATTAGAAAAAGGTTCTTCACCCACAAGGTGGTTGGGCACTGAACAGGCTTCCAGGGAAGTGGTCACAGCACTGAGCCTGACAGAGTTCAGGAAGTGTTTTGACAATGCTCTCAGGCCCATGGTGTTACTCTTGGGATGTCCTGTGCAAGGCCAGGAGTTGGACTCTGTGATCCTTGTGGGTCCCTTCCAGCTCAGCATATTCTGTGATTCCATGATTCTGGGATACACTTCATCTTTGATACTCTAGCATTCAAACCCAGAAATCCCACCATTAAAGGGTGTGGAGCTGGCTGGAGATGGATGTATCCAACTACATTGCCTTGTTTTACAGCATCTTTAGTTCACTTTTTTGCTGTCGCCATTTACCAAACTGCCTTCAGAGCTCTGCCAAGCTCTGGCTATTGCCTGGCTGTTTCTGTGGTGCCCTGTGGTGCCCAGCTCTTGGGTGCTGTCTGTAGGCACTGCAGTGCAAAGCTTCAAAGGTTCCAAGAGCGATGATTGTAGTTCAGGTTCCTGAGCCCAAGGTGTTCCATGACTGTACATCCCATGTGGAAATAACACGTGCATAAAGGTTCTAATCAGGTTTTGCCTGTTGGTGGAGCAAGTAGCATAGACTGCAGTAGGTACGAGATGACAAAAAATAAGTTCCAGGACCTCTTTGTTTTGCCACCCAGAATTATTTCTCTCCAGTTAAAGAACTCCATTCCCCTTTCGATCACTAATTGTCTGACATTCCTATTACCTTTTCTTAAGAGCAAAGGACATGGTAAAATACTGCCATATTTTCACTCCACCAGTAAAAACTGAGCACCAGAGTTACCTATTCTGTGCTTCATTTGACTTTAACAGATTACACTGGGGATACATTTGGTGCCTACGAACCCTGATTTTTCCTCCTCATCGAACAGTTTTTCAATGGTTATTGGAAGTCTCTCAGGTATTACCAATTTTGTGGCAAACTTTTGATTTGGTCTTCAAGGCTTCCTTAGCTGATCCCTTCTCATGTTCACTCATTTCCTCAGCTCTTGATCTTGTGGCTAAAATCCCCTCCAATTGTGCCTTCTCAGGTGGGGATTTCATGATTTACTAAGATGTCCGCCAGCCAATGATTTATTTTTCTTAAGCCTACATAAAGTAAGTCTGATGTCCTTAACCATTGCATTTGACTTGAGGAGGCCTCATGAAATGGTGCCATGATCCCTTTTTCATTTTGTTCAAGTGTCTGTGGATTTTTTTTCTGGCTTTTTTAATTTCCACTACATATAGTTAGAAGCCAGTTCCATCTTAATAAGTACAAGTAGTTCTCAAACCCCTGTTCTTTTCTAATGAGAAATAGCTTCTCTTCTAATTCTTCACTGTTTATTGTGGCTTTTTCCAGCATTCTCAGGTTCTTTTAACTGATTTTTTCTTTTCCTGCTGCTATTGTTAAATGCCAATATTTACATGTGACTGTTATAACTTAGTGTCTGTTCTTCCACTTCTCTGATCCTGCCAGCTCTTCTTCTGAGGCTGTGGGAATATTCCCACCTCCTTTCTGCCATCCCAAATTCCTGCAGTTGTGAGTTGTCTGCCTCAGATGTTAGCAGCTTCTGCTTAGCCCAATGGGATATTTAGATTTGTCTCCATTCCTTCCTGTGGCCAGGTTTACAGTATGATGCTGATGCCAATGGAAATATCATCTTGTTGAACACACCGTGTTCGTGTGACAGGCTTGAACTCAGCATTGGTACTGTGTCTTTGTCCACCTTGGTGGTAGTATTGCTTGCTGTAGAGCTGCACAGTTACACTTTTCAATAATTGCTCACATTTCTAATAACAAAGCTGGCTATTCTGGTAGCTGCTGTTGGCCTCTGATGCTCTGTCACTGCTCACTAGCTAGTCTGACTGTCCTGTCACCACTTAGAGGCGAGTGGTGGGGGAAGTCCATCTTCTGGTAGATTTGTAGCACAGGGGGCTGCATGCATGTGAGTCATGGGCTTGTTTTCTTGTCAAATGGGGTCCTGCATGATGGGGAGCTGCTGGGAAGCTGAAGATTAAACTGAGTCAGAAACAGTGTCACACTGAGGTGGATATTTGTTTAGGTGAAAAACACGACTGCTGGCTGTCAGGACAGTCTTTATTATGTAAGAACCAAAGCTTGGACAAGGGAAGGCATGCACAGGCTGAAAATCAGTGCATTTCACAGACTCTGCTAAGAGTGTAATCCTTCTCAAATTAATGCCTACTCTTACTGATAGCAATTCTTTTTATTACTGGCTCCTTGCTAATTCATCCTCACAAATAGCAACATTCATTAAAAAAAGGAAGAGGGATGGTAGTGATTTTTCTTCTCAAAGCTTCATTTTGCTCCAATAAAAGAGTATTTCAGGCTCCATACTTCTGTGCCTCGGCAATTCCAATTTGCCAGTAAAATCAACTATGAAAAACAAATACTTTTAGAATGATCAGTTCTGGCAAATTCAATGGGAATACAAATGTCCTGCTGGGCCCTTTCATTTGCTGTAGCAATTCTGCAAGCAGACCTTCATTACTTCTGTTGACAAGGCATGAGCCAAAAGCAAATTCAAATTGCTCCATTTTCCAGAGTTTTACTGCTTTGGAATGCTAGAATATAAACCCAAAAGTTAGTCAGTTGCTGTTCTTAATTCACCCAAAAAGCCCATCCAACCAAGGAGGTGTCGTTTCTCCGTACTTTCCAGACAAACTATTGCCCTAAAAATCTGAGAGCATGTCCTGCTTTACAAAGTAAAGCAGTAGGCAGTTGCCGTTAATGCTCATCATATGTCTTCACATCCTTTACAGTGAATTATTGGTCTGTATTGATAATGGAGGCACACTTAGGAAATCTTTCCATTTCAAGCGAGTCTTCATGAAAAAATGGTTTAAATAGCACGCAAATTGTACAGCTCTGAAAACGGAGCTGTGATTAGACAAAGATTTGTTGGATTATAAAAGTACAAGTGTTTATTATGGCTGTTACTGAGAATAAACAGTTGCCTGCATATGCCAGCTACTATGGAAATATGTTTTTAAGTTCTAATGTGAGCTGTAAACCAAAGCTACTTCAGTTAAAAAAATTCAATACTTAAACTGTGGGGAGAAGCAGTCAGTGCCAGAGAAAACATTCCCATTTAATAATGTTTGAACATAGAGCTGTGATGCAGTTTGTAGCAAGGCAGTGAGAAAAACCCACAACTAATCCTTCATTGCAGCTGTCTGAACTTTTGGTCGTCTGCCATACTTTAAACAGCAACTTCTTTTTCCTGGTGACTCAAGACTTGAATGACCTAGTGTGGAGAGTTTAAGCTCTATACAAAAAAGGAGTTAAATAAGAAATAGCCAAAGTAAGTTGGGTTGCACACCCCAGCAAATCAGGGGTTTGTATCTTATGTCCTCTTCAGTGCCTAGGAAAAAATATTAAAATAAATAGATACATTTTTATTTATTTATTTTTTGGCAAGGAAATATTCAGTGGTTTAGGCATCCATCTCTCCTCCTTCCCCTCTTCTCTCTCCTTAAAGTACTAATGTTATATGGAAACAAAATTCTGTAGAGGGTTCGAATTTTGACATTTATAAATGCTAACCTTTCCTTTAGAAAAACTTTCTGAGTTTTCTTTGATTATTTTTAACTTTTTCTTCCCATTGATATATCTCATGGGTAGGTCTTTTCAGCAGCATAAAGTAACAAATGTGATTTTTTTTCCCTGATTAATTCTTCTGCAAAGTAATGGAACTTGCTTACTTTCAAGTGGAAATACAGGAGTCAGAGAATTAATTTTATATGACCATTAACTTTAAAGGAAAATAAAAAAGGCGCTTTCTTCCTTTGCCTCATTCTCACTATCACTTATCTGAAAAAGGATTAAACATTTAAGTATTATCCTGAGCTGGTGGAAATTCTGTAGTTTGACAAGTCTTACGATGGTGTAATAATTTCTTATTAAGGGTAATTTTTAAATGGTCATTCAAAGCTACATGTTCTGATCATTCACAGATATGTATTATGTTGTATCTTTGCATTACAAATTATTTGGTATGAAAAAAGAAGGTAAATTATTGGAGAAAAAAATCAATCTATGCTGGGTCCAATGCCCATGGCAACAAATCTCCAGCATAATAGCTTTGGAGGGACAGTAAGCAATAAGGCAGTACAACACAATAACCATATATTGCTAGGACAAGCACAGAAGCTGAGGGGATTTCAGCCTGAGAACTTAGAAAACACCAAAAATGCACAAACCAAATGTTTCTCTACAGAGGAGAGCAATCTCCTTTCAGTTGCATGTGTTTGAACCCTCAAACACTGCCAGTACCTTTGATGTTGCACCCCACACTGTCACTTTTCAGCATGGTGAAGTCAAATTTATACACCATAGCACAAGGTCTGTATAAAATGAGGGCCAAGTTGATAGTTTAACAAAGGAAAGGAGAGGAAAGGGAGATCATATCTCAGTCCTGACCCCAGTGGGCAAATTCTGACCAGCCTGTTTTAATATGTGGTTTATCTAGAAGAGAATGATACATGACATTTATCACAGAGTAACAGATCAATGGCTGGATGTCACCATCACAAAAGCACTTCCAATACTTCCCCCCTTTTTTTCCCCCTCTCCCAATTTCAACCTGCAGCTGGCAGTTTCAGTTTTGATTCCTAAGTAATTCATCTCCCTGTATTTTGACTTTATCATCCTCAGATTTTGTATTCATCGTATAATGTCTATATTGTTTGCCATTCCCATTATCTGTGATTAGACAAATTTCACACACAGAAGGAAGCCTAAGTCAAATATATCATTGAAGAGCTGTTTATCCCCATCTCTATTACTTTTCCCAAACTCCCTGAATTATTCTGGTAAAGTGAATACTGTGAATACAAACAGATGATGCTGCAAAGGAGAGCAGATGATCTAAAGCAGAACTGGGCTGGCAGTCTAAGCTAAACACTTTTTAGCTAATATTTTTAATATCAAAATGTCTTCTACAAGAATTATGAAAGTGACAGACCTATCTTTTCTCCACAAACTTGTGGGCAAACTGGATGATTTGCACAAGAACACACGCATGCACTTCCTTTCCTGGTGTTTTTGTAACTTGAGTTTTATTTAAATACCTCCAAAGCATTATGTTAATGTACACTTTCTTTTGGTTCATGAATAACAAGTGTTTCTTAGTCTCAAATAAGATCCTTGTACAATTTGTGTTTGTAATTATATTTTGAGTCTCATTTTTACACATTCAGTTCCTGGGCCAAATAGTATTGACTTTTCATTTTGAATGATGCTACACAAAACTGTAACACCTACTTGTACCTTTCAGTTAAGCAATATTTTTAATGGACGTTCCCATGTTTATTTTTCACCATAATTCCATGGGATTACAAATGATATGTTTTAGTTGAGTTAACAGTGTCCATAAAGTTTCTTGGTGTGAAATCCATTGTTGGTTCTTTCTATTTAACAGCATTAAAAAATAGTTTACAACAGAAATTCTAAGTTATTTCATAGTGTAGAATGCATTAAAAGCAAAAAGTCATGCATATGTCAGAGACATATTTACAAATCTGTACAGTTTCTGTCCTTTTTTATTTACTGCACCTCTTGCCAGGCAACAAGATTCAACTTTCACCCCTCTGAGGTCAAACTCTCCAAGATAACTCATAGCCATTGTCTAAAAATGGTTTGTTTTGCTTACCAGCCCTGAGATTGATGGCTGCATGTAAGATGGGCCCAATTCTGCACTCCATTTCATATAGTCTACCTTCTATGGAGTTAGAGGTGATTACCACTGCAACTCAAGCCAGAACATGGAATGAACTCCACCCAGGCACCTTTTCTTACTCTTTGACTAAGGCTGAATGGCAGATGAATTTATTTCTGACCTGCAGATTATTCACAGTTGCCAGACTTCCTCTTGTTCATTCAGAAATGTAAGGAAGACCTCATACTAAACTCACACAAACAATGCTATTCTAGAAAACACTTTCCCCTCTCTTCCCGTTTATTTTCAGAAATGTTGGAGATGGAACGTGCCGTTGGAAAAGCCTCAGTGCTTTTAAACCAACACCCCGTCTAGAAGCGAAGCGCATTTCATCTACTAGACGCAATTTTTTTCTTTCCCAGGTCTGCTTTATCTTTAAAGCCACAATAAGCAGCATGCAAAGGGGCTGCCCATCTCCCATAGCCAATGTCCACCCCACCAGCCAATGCAAGAGCAGAATGGTGAAAAATCAGTCCTTCCACAGAGTTCACATGGCAAAAGTATTACACATGGCTTCAATTGCCAGAGGTACTGCTGGCTGTGAATTGAAATTCAGTATCTTTGTCAGTCAATATCATGTTCAGAAAGCAGCCAACTTCATACAGGGTTCCCCTGGAAAGTGCTTCATCAGTGTTTGGTCTGTAACAAGAGGCTGTTCATCTTAACACCTGGATTCAGAGGTGCTCTGACTCCTCTCCTGCTCATACTCAAGGAAGAATGGCACGTACAGTATTCTCTGAATTCCAGGGAAACATCATAATTTCTACAGGAAGATTAGTTATAAGAATGGCATTTCTTCACTAAGGCTAAAAGAACACCTTCCAGAAAAGTAGTATAACGATCCAACATTTGTGGCTTGTTAAATTCACAACGTTGAAGAAAATTACCTTAGTAATCATTGCAATACTATCCATTAAAGTCTGGTAACAAATAGTTTTTCTTTTTTAAGACACATCTGGTAATAATTTGTTATGGTGGTTTATCCTGACCAGCTTGGGCAGGTTCTAAAAAAGGAACAAACACCAAATGTGTGGTTGCTCCAAAAACATCCTTCTTCCATTCTTCCCTCCTTCTTTTCCTCTTCCACTGAGAACAGACCAAAGAGGCCTGACCAGCACTAGCATTACATTATAACCAGGTAACACAGAAATTAATCAATTAATTTATTATTAATAGGAGCAAAATGTAAAAGCGGAACACATTGAAGATGTACTACTGAGCACTCTGTGTCCTGCTGGTGTCTCCAAAAGACCCTTGTGATAAAAACGTACAGATTCTTTAGCTCTGAAAAGTCGAATATTCTAAACTGCAATTTCAAAAGGATGAAATCTTTTCTATGTTCTTTTAGGATTCTTTTTTTCTTCTGCTTTCTGCACTGCTGGATTTTAGCATCCATGAGTCATGTGATCCTTCTAGCATCAATGTTTTTTCTTCTGACCTCTGCCAAAAGGCCCCTAGTTAGACTTTCTGCATTTCGATGTGCTGGTGGTGGTAGTGGTGGTAACAGTGATGTCTGGGCTGACATCTTCCATTTAGTTTATAGACAGAATTTTTCTGCTGCCGTTTTTTGAAAAACCACACTGCCAATACAGCTGCAACCAGTAACAAGCAGAGAAGAATCACTATTATTGCTATGATAGCACCTTTGCTGGACTTGGGACAATCCTCTCCCTCACATGGCTCAGAAGTGGGGACGGGCTTTTCTCCAAGGCCCTGGGTGAGATTTTCTTGCTCAGCTAATTCCTGGGATGCCGTGTCAGTAACGGTGGCTGGAGCTGGTGCAGTGGTTGCTACTTGTTCTGGGTAGGTGGTTGTTTCTCTTGGTTCTACATACAGAGTGTGATCAGAGGGGCTGACGGTCACAGAGGCTTCTGACATGGATGTTTTTAAGCTGGTTACATCAAACAGCAGCGTTGTACTGGGCTCCTGAGTCACAGTTTCCAGAGAGGTAGCTGGATGTTCCCATGCAGCATCATCATAGCCCCTGCTCACACTAAAGTTCTCCAGACCACTCACTGACGTAAGTGGTACTGGTGTCTCTTCAGCCCCTTCATCATCTACCCCCGTTGTTGCTGCCACAATCTGTGTCAGACCTTCCTCTGGAGCTGGGCTGCCATTTCCCGCTTTTCTTACTTCCACGTGGTTTGGTTCGTCAGTCGTGAGGACGACATCATCTTCTGTTCCCATTGAACCATCAACTTTATCACCCTCCTCTTCATCATCCTCCACCACCTCTTGTGTTACTGGATATCCATCTAACCACGACTCGTCAGTGATGGCGACTGCATCCATCGCTGTCTTGGTGTCATTCGTTGTGAGAATGGGTCCAAGGGGGAAATCCTCACTGTCGTAAAACATTTTGGCACCAGGTTCATCATAGGCTGTCTTCGCTCCAATGTGGTTGTCACCTTCAGAAAACTGTGCTTTAGTGGAATCATCTGTCTCATCTGAATCAGGCTCAATGAAAGTTTCTGATGGAAACCAAAACAAGTTTTTTTGGCTTAGGAGTGACACAGGGGACTCAGTTGGTGCCCTGCTTCCTTTTTCAGAAATGTCTGTGTGCTGAGTAACCACTTTGGTACTTCCAGTTCTTCCTTCCTCTGAACTTTTACTGAAGGAAAGCTGTAGTTGCTCCTGCTCAATTTCCTCTTTGCCATTGCCATGGTCATTCTCGGCAATAGGTATTGATCTGTCATCGGGAAAGTTATCTTCATAGTCAATGTGTGCCTCGGTTTCATCTAGAAACATAAAAAAAACCCTCATAAGCCAACATGTAATTCTCTGGAAAAGCACTGAGCTCATTTATTACAAGAAGCCAAGAAGAGAGGTGCAATGAGAAGTGATTTCTAGGCAGTATTTTTCATTCTGTGTAATTGTTTATTTCAAAAGGGCATGGTCCTTGAGCTGATACTCAATTTCAAGTTTTTTTTTAAATCACAATAGGTGTCAATGCTAACTGCTTATGTTGTCTTACCTTTCCAGATTTAAAAATGCATATAAATAACTCAATGAGGACTTCCTTTGCTTATTGTTTTCTCAAACCTTTTCTCTCCCTAGTATGACTCTTTGCAAGATTTGAGGGAAAAATTTCATCTTATTTAAGCAAGAAATGTGTGTGGAGAGAAAGATGTAACAAAAATTAATCAATTACTAATTTATAATTAAAACCCCCCATCCAAACAGACAAAACTAAAAGTTTCACAGCAGCTTCATCCCTTTGGAGCCAGATGATTTTCAAGAATTATGTTCAGTACCTTATGCTCAAGATATCAAGGTACATTCTTATCAGTACACTGCTTTTCTTCAATCACCTTGATGTTACAGTGATACAATAGCTGGGGCCAGAACAGTTTTTCTTATTCCACAAGAGCTCTTCAGAGCTGTCTCAGGCAGACTCCACCACCAAGGCTGACCCTGAGTTCTTCTTGTTTTCATCTGAAGAAAGCAAGATGCACCCTGCAAGGCTGGAAAACTCTGTCTCAAACACTTAAAGCCTAATACCTAGTTATATATCATGATAATTATATACCATGATAATCCTGTCCATTGGTAATCAACTCTCAGGCTTCCAATTTTAAGGATTTAAATGTTGCCACAGAGAAAAGAGAAGAAAACAAACCAAACACAAAACAAAATTGAGTGCAACAGAGGGGCAGATTCATTGTAAAGCTTGAGTTTGATTTAGAAATAGTAATCAGACCTATGACTCATAGCAGAATAGACTTGACTCAAAGCATGAAACTAAATGTTTGAATTTGAATGCAATAGTGCATTGTAATTTATATTTCTTCCAGTATTCTAAAGCCTTAGCTCAATGAAAAATTTTCCAAACTAGACCGGGTGGTTGATTTTCAGCTCCCACAAGTTTTACTCCACAGAAAGTTGATGTAATTTCTGAGATTTATGCTGGCATTAAAAGTCATTAAAAATAGTGCCCTGGGATATGGAAAATAAACTGAATCATGGTGAGAATTTTTCTTTTTAAGAGGGTGTTTAGTCTTCTATGAAGACAGTGAAGCAATAGACCTGGCATGACATGGGAAACAAGAAATTAATAGGAGAACCTGTATTACAGATCACTGCATTCATAAAGTCTTATCTTTTTTTTGCCTTTTTACACTCAACCAATTTTGAATTACATTTTCATCTGGGGCCCACCCCAATTTCCGCCTGAGTCACATTCTCCTTGGAGACTGCTTCCCAGACTTCTGGCAGAGCCATATTTGGTCTACTTGTAAGATTAGAAATATTGTCAAACCAGTCTGACCAAAACCACTTAGCAGTGATACAGCTCACACCAGCTCACTTTTTGCCAGAACAGCTTAAGCCAGGTGCCAAAACAGAATGAGCATTAGCAAAAGGTATTTTCCTTGGCATAGCATCTGGGTCTACCAGAAACCAAAGCAGTTATGCTAAGGAAACCCAAATGTGTGACATAGCCTGCAGAGAGTTAATAACTCTGTGAAAACTATCATACTGGAGAGCTGGATGTTCTTAGCAGGTCCTCCCATCTCACCAGAAAGTACCAATAACAGACCTCTCTCCCTCCTGGTCCCAGTGTCCTCATCTGCTTGTGTAATCCTCTAGGTCCTGCCCATCCTCTCCAAAGCAGGAAAAACCTTCTGTCTGGTGCAAGGATGATTTAACAGTCAGGGGAATACAACTCTTCCAGGAAAGCTTCCTGGTACGACTCTCACTTTTCTAATTAATCCTAAAATCTTTTCCAATAGTACTTCAGACTTTTGCAAGTAAATGGAGGATAACTCTGAATACCAAAGCACTTTAGCAGCATATTCATGAAGCTCTGCATGGCATTATCCATCACACTTCTACTAACCATCAAGCACTAGTCTCACTTTGTCCCTTCTCTTAGTTTCACTTTAGATTTTTTTTTCTACCTGGCTGGCACTCTCTTTGCCTGGAAATGGTGCCTCAGACTATTTTATCTGCTAATCATCCAGACTCCTGATAGAAGCTGATATCTGGCATGCCTGCTTCACCCAAGTCAGGTGTGTCTGAGGACAGTCTACAGGTGTCTGTGGCATGTATGTGAACTGGAACATCATAATGTGAGAAGTCACCATTTAACAACTCTTATGGTCATTGTTTTTCTTTTTGAGCTGAATCATCACACCAGTCTGTCTTCACCTCTATGTCTCTTGTAACCTCTATTTTTTCCACTCCTTTACTTTTCCCACTAAGATAATCCAGCTGAGGTTCAAACAGTAATTTTTATGTCATGGTATTCTAAAGCAGACATACACATCCACAAATGAAAATTACATCCATGTGCTTGTGTCGTTTCCTCCAGACCTATTTTTTAGTTAGCAGTTTGAATGGGCAGCTAGTATTCATCTCATTGACCAGTAACTTATGCATGAGTAGATCATTGATGAATGCTTAACAACTGTAGTAAAATGCTTTTTATAGATTTTGAAGCTCTTTCCCTTCAGTGTTTCTCCTGCCATGTAGTTTCAGCCCTCTAGGAGAAGGTCCAAAGGAGGCACATCAGTAAAAAGCATGTGCTTCTAAGAAAATGCAAGTCCTCAGTCTATCAGAACATATTAAATGTTTGTTGAACCATTAATTGAGTGTCCATCAATCCATGCTGTCTTTGGGCCTGATCCTGCCTGTAGAGAAATGAATTGGTGTTTTCTTAATGCAGAGCTGGGGGAAGAAAAAGCCCATTGTAGTCTAAAGAGATCCTGAGATTGGAGCTCATTATGCACTGCTCATCACCACATAAAAGAGTCTTGTTCCCTCTCACAATCAGATTGTGGCCAAAGCTGTAAAGCTGCTCTAACATATTTTCATGTTCAATCTCCCATATTTGTAGTGTTTATGGCAAAGACCATCAACATAACTAATGTTAGCTTATGGGATGCCAGAATGAAAGCAACTATTGAGCTCTCTAACCATCAAAGGAAATACAGACCCCCTTACTCTGAAGTTTGATTTATATGATCCTAGATTGACTTACACTGTAATAATACTCTATTCTTTCTTCTGGGCCTCAAATGGGTCCAAGTCCTTCAAATGGAACTTGGACTCAGTATTTAGTGACTGTGTTACCATGACAATCTTTTAAGTCCACTGTGAGATTTTCTGGGAATAGATTGCACAACTTCTGCACTTCATTTTGCTCACCTCCTCAGCACTTTCTTGAACTTTCCATTTCCCTGCAGTTTGGTTTTGGTACTGAAGTGCAACAACCAAACCAGATTCAGCTCCACTTCTTATCCAAGAAGTTGTAACTACTATTTATACACATTTTTAAAACCACTAGCAATCGATTTTAAAGTGATTGCATCTTCCTTTCTACCTAGGCAGGTCTTGTTTTAAGAAGAGTCAGCACTGAAATTAATTTATCCAAGACCAAAATCTTTCTGATTTTGATCATCATTATATTTTAATCTCTGGCAGACTCAAGGATCAGTGAGTTTTAATTCACTACTGAGTCTGAAATGAACACTTTACAGCAAGAGATGCTGAAATTACATACTACCAAAGATGTGAAGCTCAATTAAAAGGTAAAATCCTTAAATTCATAATTAATCCGTTCTGGGAAGCATCCAGTCCTATAGAGCTTTCATCTCCTTCAGTTTTTGATCCTAATGTGAAAACAGTGACCAAACATTGAGACAGGCAAAACCAAAGAGCCTGGCTTTCCACACTCTAGGATCAGTTTAATTTTTCTTCTAGATAGCATATTGGCATCCAAGCTCTATTTTGAGTGTTGCTATTTTGGACAACCATAAAGTGCACTGCATATTTTATGGGTGTATTTTTGGAGTACAGGAAATTGAAACCTGATTCTATACAGACCATCATTATAAATATTTGTACTGTATAAAAACATATTTAGTCTAAGAATCTCAAAGTAGCTACAGCAAACGTTAACAAGACAGCATCTGTCTTTAAGGGTGGGAAGGAAAAGAGCATGCAGACTGATTTGCCTAAGATAAGTCACATTTGTGAACTGCAGCATCTCAAAGAATGATCCATTTAGTTTAAGTCAGGCACACAAACTTCGCTCTAGTCAACCACAGTATGCTAGACAGAAATTGTGTTACCTTTTGTCTTTTGCAATAGCTACAAGAAAGAGGATAATTTTTATTCCAGCAGAAAGCCTGCTAATATAAACAAATAACCCATCAAATTATTTTTAACTTATTCCATTTGGCAGAATCAGTTCATGCCAGATCGATACTTTACATTAATCTAATACAACCCCTCAGTGACAGGCCTGAAAAGGGAACCAAAGTTTGTCATAACAATTGTTTTGACAGGCCACGGACATATTTGTTGCAGATTATATTTGTCTGTCACAACTCTTCCTTTGCACTCTCAGAATGAAAAGAAAAGAAAGCATTCTCAAATAAGATCAAAAGCCAGAGACATTTTGTTTGATTCTCCTCATTAAAAATAAAAAACCAAAAAGAAATTATGCTAGCTAGTTGTGCTTAGAGACCACATGAATATAAATCAATACAATTCTTGAAAACTCAGAAAGCAGTGTCAAGCCAGGCAAAAAGACTGGTAGCTGCAGAAGAAGAGGTCAAAACCAGCCACGTCCTCCTTACACTGACGCCAGAAGGATGGTCCTCAGCATGGAAAAGTTAGACTACCTTGGCATGCACTAGATGAGTATCCAAGTGTTGTCATTTGAGAGATTCCTCAGATGTGTAGAAGATATGGACTCTCCTGCCACAAGCATATAGCTGGAAAACCCCAAAACTATCCAGGGAAAAGGATAGATGGATGACATTCTTCTGAGCCAGTTTTAGGGCAGAGATGGAACATGATTTCCCAGCCATCTCATCTGCCTTTTCTTTGAGGAAGCAAACCCTAGAGGATGCAACTTACTGCAGTCTGGCCACTGAAGTGTTGGTATTAATGCTTCTGGTATTGCACTCATGGTTTATTTTGGGAAAAAAACAAATGTCATTTAGCAATTGTCAGTTTAGTCTCTGTGCTTGCAGGACAGCCACAGCATGGCACATATACATCTGCTTTCAGACCTTACTACAGTGATCCTCAGGATATATTTTGTGAAACAAATGCATTCTCTCCACAGAAATAGAAAAAGTAATAAATGGCAAAATCCATGTTCCCTGTTCTCTCCTTAAGGCTGCCTTGTTGGGTTTTCAGCTAGAACACAGTGTCTTTTCATGACAAGGAATTACAGGAAACAGAGTCACTTTTTTTTTAAAAAAAGCATCTCAATTAAAAATTACTGTCCATTACTTGGTGTGCACAATATATATTACAGCCATTTGTAATGTAATGCTTTCCTAATTTCCTTCATACTTTACTGCATCCAGAATCCACTTAATATAACCCCAAAATTATTTTGTTCAGTTATGCCCATAGCCAAGTTTTACCATGTATTTTGCATTATATGTCTACTTGATTATGTATGTATTTTTTTATTTTAATTTGCAAATCTGCTGACTGTATACCTGTACATTTATATATCAGGTGCCAGAATGGACTGTATCTCTTATTACTGGATCAAAACAGAGAGGAAAGATGATCACAAAGAGACTTCAAAGAACATTTAAGTGCTATATTTAGACACTGCTATGATGAGTGTTCTGTGACTCCCTAGTTGCTCTGCATGAGCAACTGGGAATGTAAAGCCAGACTGATACTTTTCCACAAACAAGAAAAGCATGCAATTATTGCTGTTTAGTCTGATATTCTGCCTGGACAGCTGGGTATTATAACGGGGCAGTTACCAAGTAGAACAATGGTACTCAAGGTATAACATCCACAAATCCCAGCAAGCTTTATGAAATTGGATAAATGCCACCACTCTTCCACAGATGAGATGGAGTAAGCAGCAGACAGCAGCAGAGTGACTTGACCCCAGTCTCAGAGACAGAGCAAGATGTATGAGCAGGCCTTATGTCTCTCAATGCTCTGACCAGAGTTTTGTCCCCGTGGTCCCCTGTTGTTGGAGTAACAGCATCGGGACCACTTTACATTTCCCAGCACAGATGCAGAGCAAGGGCACTGTATCATCTTACCAGGCTCTAAACATAGACTTAAATGTTCATTGAAGTGGCTTCATGAACATCTTTCCATTGATGTCAGCCAGTTAGGACAGAAGTGGTCCAGTCTGCCAACACGATTATAAATTCTCCATTAAGTCCCATCATTAACCTTCATGATAGGGAAGGTGCTCTCTTGCCTCAAAGCACTTAAAAATCAGTCTGTGTGCTGACTTCTGAAGTACTTAATAATTGTTCTTCTCTCTCTTATGACCCCAAAATATCAGTCAACTCTAAATCAGGTTCCTTATAATTAAATTCCTTTTTATTTTGCTCTTTTTCACTGGATTCTAGCTTTTTTAAAAAATAATGAAACCTAGTATCACACATTTTAATCATCCAGTGAAGTCTTCTTTCTTAAATAATTATGATTAAGAGGAATAAATATATAATTATTTCTTGAACAATTATTGTATTTTCTATCCCATGTCCTTAAAGCATTTGAAAAACATTCATCAGAGGAAGCCCCCCAGCATGAAGTCTGCATTTAAATAATTTAAAAAATCATAATCCACAATATTACATCTGCTCCCAAGTTTCAGTGTTGATGTTTGTGATTTTACAGCCACACTTTCCTATTTCTTTTAAAAATATTTTTCTCTCCCCTGCGGCTATGCGAAAGGCTCAGGCAAAACAGTGGAAATAGACTATTTATCCAGAGAAAACAGTGAAACACACACAACTTAAATGGCCTAATTCTTTCCCTTCCTTACTTTGGTGTAATACAGCTTTATGTCTATGTGTGATGAAGCTAGCATTTCCACTAGCCTCAGTGAAGGAAAAAGAATTATCAGTTTGGTGGAGATGATAGGAGATTCAGACCCACTGGGTTGTGGGTCTGAAGATGTCCCTGCTTATTGCAGAGGGGTTGGACTAGATGACCCTAAAGGCTCTTTCCCACCCAAACTGTTCTATGATTCATTATTCTATGATCAGAGATAGATACTCTTTTCTCCTTTTTCCTTCCATGTTCTTCCTTTATGCCCTGCATTGTTTTGCTTAATCATCTGAACTATTGTTTGTAAAAACAGTTTTAGAAGCTGAAACAGTTCAGAAAAACGTTGGTGCTCTCATTTTTTATTTTTTGTGTATCTATACTAGTTGGATGGGTTTGAGAATCTGGTTTCCTGGTGCACAGACATGACCCATTTCTACTAAGCAAAAGTTTGACCTTTTCTCATGATTATCCATTGCCTGATGGTATATGCATGAGTAAAAATAGCTTCTTGCAAGCCTCCAGACATTAAGGAATATATATGTTCTGAAATGGATATTCTAACTCCAGCCCATAGACATAGCTCAGCTACTCAACAGTTCCTTTGCTTAAAATTTATCTGTTCTGCCAGAAATATTACTTTAAAGATGTGATATCCTCAAAAAAATACTAAGATTCTCTGATGACCATTCTTAAATACTGGAAAAAATGGTGGGTTTATGCATTGAGCAGGGTAACATGAGAAAGCAGAATTCAGATTATATCCACACCTGAACTCATGGTACTGTTTAGCCTATGTTTAAACAAGGGGAAAGTTAAAAGACCACTGTAGAATTTAACTAACACATAAAGGTGGATTTTATTGAGGGTTTAAATTAAGGAAATGTCATTTTACAATTTGCTTGGGGGTTTTGTGGTTTGAGCTTTTTTAGAAAAATCTTTTCTTGAGTCAAGTCATTTGGTAAGAAAATCCACTTTCATTATTTTCAATGGAGAAAATATCTGGGCAACTACTCTTGTGTTTGTAGACAAAAGTCCTGGAGGCATGGTCCAAGATAAAAACTGTTCGCCTTTTTATTGGGGCAAATTAAAAAATCATACACTTTTTTGGTCACAGTTTATTTGTGTGGCACAGGCAGCTCTCTTAACTTTCATACATCTTCAGTGTTCCCAATCTAACAAAAGGAAGCAGCATTTATCATATGTGTAAGGGCAGAAGTTCAAGGGCGTTAAAGCTAAAGGAAAGGCCTAGTAAAGGCTCTGATCAGCCAAACTGGCTTCTTACAAAAAGCCAGGGGACAAAGTGAAGAGCTTAAGAGATTTTTTTATATTGGATGAATCCTGCTACCCAGAGAGACACTTTTTGTTCATACAAGTATGAGAAAGTTCCCTTTTCCCGTGGTTTCTTGGCGCTATCTACCAATGGGATTGCAACAGTCCTGCTGGGCCAGCTAAGACATTCACCAGGACCTCCTGTGGGACCGCCCGTGCCCAGCGCACGCCCTGGAGCCCCCGGGCTGCAGGGAGACGTGCTCTGCCGGCGGGTGCTCCACGAGCTGGGCGAGCTCACCTTTGACACAGGCCTGGACCTGCCCGTACCACTCGCCGCAGCTGTCGCAGAGCAGCGTGAAGGCCGTCTCCCTGCTGCCCATGGCGTAGCCCTGGGCGCAGACGTACAGCAGCTCGTCGCCCATTTCGAATCCGGTGTGGCCGTGCAGGATGGTGTGGGGGAAGGAGGGCGGGTCCCCACAGGGCTTGTCTGAAAGGAAAGAAGAGGTGACGTTGTAAAGGCTTCACAGCGGTCTTTCAATGCAGCGCTAACAGAAATGGTAAGAGTTTTCCTGAGGATAAACTTATCCAGGTCTGCAGAAATTGTACATCTCATCTGTTTCGTGCTCTTATGCCCTTTCACAATTATTTCCAGCTGTAATTGGGAAGGTATATATTGGGTAACTGTGATGCTATAACTGCGATGTTATTGATGTCTGACAGCCATGCATTTAGAAGGGCTTTGTTTCAAACAAGTCAGGATGCCAGATCACAGCTGTCTTCCCTGCCTGATTCTACAAAAGCTCACAAAGGCTTGAGCAGGTTGGGACTGGAAAGCAATGGCTTGGACACAGTCATTTCTCTTAACCACAGAAATGCTTGTGGAATTGTTTAAGACCGGCACTTTGATCTCTTCTACACTGTAGGAAGCCAGCAGAGGCTGAGCAATGGCCCAGTCCACACTCACAGAAAGAAAAGGACCAGGTGAACACCAGTCAGTTTTCAGAATATCTCTAATTTTCTAGTCTTTCTTATATCAGGTGTCTTCCCAGATATTCAAATCTCCCTTTTAAGGCTAGAGACACTCTAAAATAAATAGTGACTTGGGCTCATCAGCTTAAGAATACCCAGGGGTAACATAGCTCTGCTGTCTGTGAGAATCTGAAGAGCTAAATTTATACCAGGGTATAAAATTCAACAAGATGTTTTGATAGTATTTTTGCTGACAGCATTAGAAGCCAGGAAGAAAAATTACTATGAACGAGATCAAAACTGGTTTTTGTTTCATTAAAGAAGTGGGAGGGAAGGCAGGCTGACAGCTGCCACCACCAGTGTAAACTGAATTTTAACTCTCTTTTTCAGGTTTGAATGATCTTGGCTATTGTTAGCAAAGTAGATAAAGAGTTTCTAGAGAACTTTCAAGCATTGTGGATTCTCATTCCTCAAAGGCCTTCCTTTCTGAACAGAGCTCTTCTCAAGGGGTTTTCCATGTCCCTTTTTCCTCCATGTTTTTTAAGGTCATTTTTGGAATACGTACCTCTTGGTTACAGAAAAACAAAACAAGTATAATGCAAGAACATGGATTTTACTAAGAAACCCAAGGGGCAAAGTCTGCAGTGTTGGTACAAATTATCACTTCTATATTCTTTCTCAAATCTAGGATTTTTTTTCCAGTGGTTCTAAAACCCTTATTGACTGTGTTAGAATAAAACAACTGTTTCTCTTGCCAGAGTAACAGAAGATCCAAAACCTGCTTTTGTCCAGATACAGAAAACCAAAATTAAAAGGCTCACAAGTTCTGGTAATTATATGGGATAAGGGAAACACAGGACTAGGTCTATGTTCTAGTGTTGATCTCTCCTTTTGAAATAGTTTGCCTTGGTACAAAAACCTGATTGCTTATCTGATAAAGCAAAGACTGTGTTCCTTGAAAAGACTTTTGTTTGGAAGCTGAAAAGACACCAAGACTATGTTCCTAAACATGCAGAAGAAACATCTTCTAAGAACACTCTTGTTATTTTGCTAGAGTCTACTTTTAGTGCATCATCACCACAAGAACCTGCAAGATCCTGCTCCATTGACACCAGTTCATGTCTGGGGTTTTCAATAGGCAATTAGTGTGACAGAAAAGCTTTTTCAATCTTCCTTCTGCAAAAGCTCAGGCTTTCCTGCTTTTGCCCCGGGACATTCTGCAAAATCCTTGTGAGTCCCAGGCTGCAGCTTTTCCCATCATCTACCCACTTGTGACCCAGGCATAGGTAAATACATGCTTAGTTGGAAATATGATGTATTTATTTTGCCAGTCATTTACTTTGTAGTGAAATGAAAATCCTATGATAAACATCCACACTCTGTGGAAGTTCCTCTGGATCAGGCTTTTGGAAATTGTCTGATAGACCTGGCTAACCACTTCTCAACTGGGTACGCTGAAAAATGTCTGCCACTATTATAAGGGATATGCTACAGAAGCCAAAGCTTTGAAGCCTGTTCTCTGTACTGTCCACACAGACATATATATATATATATGTATATATATATACACACACATATACTGTCTAACACTTTCAGAAGTTAGTGGGAGTTATGCACACACATACACACATAGAAAAAACAAGCTTTTGAGGCTACACAAAGCTCAGTTTATACAGAGTCTTGTGGAGGTTTGGCATCCGAGGAAGTGAGGAGCAGTTAGCAGCTAATGCCTTTCCTGTGAACTGGTTGGATGAATAGAGATTGATGTGGATGAAAGGTACAAAAAATTATTTTATTGCCTCATAGGAAGGCTACAGAGCCTTGCATTTAATGTGCTTTATTTATGTAGCTACTTCTATTCATACAAATGAGAGCTGTGTATCTGTTCTGAGGGAAGTATTGATCCCAAGGCTGTGTGGGACAGTTATACATCAGAGAGTATTCTTATCTACAAAGCCTTGCTTCTTAATCCTGTTGCCAGAGGAAGCAGAAAAGCAACATATTAACTAACTATGGCAAACACATTCAAAAAGTACATTAAAACCTTCCAGGAAAGCAGAAAGCTGAAGGGATCTTTACAGTAAAATTTGACAACAGACATGGTAACACAATTATGAGAGCCTAAAAGAGAGATCTGGCTGATGCATGAACAGAAAGAAAAGCAGAGGTTTTAAAGATGTTCATGGACCGACACTGTATGGGGAACTTTTGACTCTCTCACATGAGACTTTGTAAGGTCATGCCTTTGCTGCAGAACACACTGAGTGACAGCATGGACAAGCATAAGTGAAAGCTGGTGCACTGAAAAGACAGACTCAGGTTCCTACATCCATTTTGCTGCTGTCCTCTCCTGCATAAAATGTACTGGAATTTTCCAGGTTACAGCATCTTATGGCTCCTCGTCCTGCTGCAGTCCCGGTTGCTATGACAATTCCTGCTCAGCCTTTTGCCAAACTTGTTCTTTCTGGCACATGTACAGAAGTGACACTGGCACAGCAACTCATCAAACTGAGCCACTTCTAGGGACAGGCTTCATGTTTTTGTCTGCAGCCTTTGTACCAGGAGCTGGAAGAGCATGGGCTTATTTGGAACAACAGTCTGTGCTCAGTGCTGGCATTCAGGCTATTTTCTTGCTGGGAGATCTGGGCCACGAAGCGTGACAGAGGGTGTGTTGGCAGCAGCTTGTCATGTAGAGGAACAGTGGTGCTCTTTGTTAGGCTGACCACAGGGGTTGCCTGCACTGGTGCTGTTGGTAGATCAGGGCTGGGCTCCTCCATCCATCTGGAGCACTAATTTTTTTCCTCATCTATCCTCCCATAAACCAGCATATTTTCTTGCTACTTGCTAAAAATCAGCCCAATTCATGCTTCCCATTAAAAACCCAGATCTGCTTGATACTCGAGGGCCATCCAGCAGAATATCAAGCAAGTCCCATGCTCTGCCTGCTTGTGTCCAAGATCACATCTTAAACCTGGAAATTCAGAATTGGTTTCTGGACATAGTGACCCTTCCAGAATTTTCTACATGTTGAGGTCAAACAGTGGTCAAAGAGTGTAACAAGGCTCCATATCTTGATAGCTGAGGGTGGGTTGGGCTTCAGAACAAGACAGCACAACACAGATATAAAGAAATTAATTAAAATTCACAGGAGATCCTCGTGTCAGCAGTAATTTGGCACAGTGTGTCTCGTGGAGTGAAAGTCACCACTACAGTCCAGAAAGACCTCAATAAACATGTGCAGAAATCAGAATAGAGTCAACATCTGGTTAATGAATGGGAATGAGTGGCACAGTAAAGATATGGGTGTTGAGCACAGATATGTTAGTGACAGCTCTGGTTACAGACCTCTGTTTTTCACTTGGGACTAAAGAGGCCTCCTGTTAACCGAGTTAGCACATTCACTCATGATTGGCTTTTAGGAAAAATACCTCCTCAGAATAGTAACCTTAACCCCAGAACATGTGTGGAAAGGCGTTTGTGACAGGTGATTTCTGGCAAAGAGTCGGCGCATGTCATTTTAAGAATACAGCAACTCTCCTCCCCAGTCCAGATTACACCAGAGGCATCTTCTTTATTTGAACTATGACCATCCCATTAGTCTGTAAAGATTTTTTTGAGATGTCTCGATAAAATATTCTCTACAGAAAGGACAGCCTAAGATCAATGCAAAAAAAATCAACATGAAAAAGATGCAGACTTCAGCTTCCACATCACCTGGCGGAACCAGGAATGTACTGAAATCTAATTATCTACAATTGCTGCTTTAACTGTGTACCATGCTCTGAAAGCTGACATGAGACATCTGCTTTGACATAAAACATCTCTTATTACAACCATCCAATTCAGCAGAGTTTTTCCAGAGAAGCCACTGGAATTTTTAGGATGTCATCTTGTCATTAAGAAATTAGAAAATACAATTCTTCACGGTCAGACTTGTGAACAAGATGAGTGAGGATGTTTATTTTTCTTCTTGATTGCAGAGACCCTAAAGCATATGGAATTTTTTTCTGTTTGGATAAAAGTGCTGAGTGCAAAGAATCAAAACTCAGCCATGGCCAATATAAGTGTTGCTCATGAACTACCAATGCTAGGATGCAAACACCTCTTACATCAGACAAGGGATTTATTAGTTTAAGTGATATCACCAGAAAAGTGGAAATTAACTGTCAGCTATATGCAAAGCTCTGAAAAGAAAGCTGTAGCACTAAAAAAAAATTTAAATCTACAGAAAAGCATGACAAATACAAAGAAATAGTTCAAATATTACACAAAGCAAACTGCAGTTTGATTGCTGTTGTAAAGTACACTTAATATATTTGCTGTAAAGAATACACTAATTTCTTTTTTTTTCCTTACTGCTGAAAAAGGCTAACTGAAATATGTACATAAGCCATCAAGCTTTGATGTATATCTGGAGCCAGTAGTAATGTTTTAAAAAAGTTTGATTTGCATTAATGCTGTACTCTACTACAAGTTGCTGCCTGTTTGGTTTTCCTGTGGTGGCAGCAAATCAAAGTCTTATGGAACAGATCTTATTTGTTGCCTGTAAATATCAGTGGGTCACTGAAAGAAAGAACCAGTAAAACTTGGGCATTATTAACAAAGAGATCTTTCCTTTGCCACAATAAAAAAGTAAGAAAGAAACCCAGAGGATAATACATATGTAGATTTACAAAAAAATAAGGCAGGGAAAATTCCAGCTATCTGGTTTTCTTGCTTTACCTACTTTATAATTTGAGGTAATTTCTTATGAACTCTGATAGAGATACTCACTGTGTATGTCAGATCTAACTTATGTGTGATACTGCATTTTCAGAATTGGCAGAATCTAATATATTTTTAGGTATTTTTTGGCATTCAGGGCTAAGAGGGAAACTTTCTGATCTCAGCAGATCCTGAGCTGGTACAGAGCTGTCTTGCTGACTCTAATGCCTGCATAAAACATGTGTTTATGAGAAGCTGAGAAGACACATTTCTCTGTACTGTGAAAACTGCAGCTATACTCAGAGCATTCATAAAACATTACAGCTACATCTTTCCTTGTCAAACAGAAACCTTAGAATCAAGTCCCTGTAAAAGATGACTCTCAGTCTCAAAGATTCCTGTGATTCTTCTGTGTGTACAGAACAAAATACATTTCAGAAACAAAACAAAAAAACCTATGTATCTCTTCAGGACTTCTATTTGTAAAAGTCTGATGGTGTAAGCACACCCAGAGCTCTTGCTAGCATCTGACTGCTGTCCTGGTGTAGGGGCATGCTGAGGAGTGTGCTTAAGGAATTTGACTCAACTCATTTGCATGGTAAATGCTAACTGAGTAAAAGATTAGTTATAAATCAAGGGCTAAGAAGTGAATTTGTCCTGGTGTGTACAAAACTTTCATGGTGTTTCGAGATGCATTCTGCACAATTCTAAGAACTGAAAGTAGAGTTGCAAAGAGTTACTAATGTCAGCTTAGCTTCTGAAGTAGAGGTTGATGTGACTGTTCCCTCTGCCTGTTTTCAACCTACTAGTCTGTCTGAGCCTTGGGCTCAAAGAAGGAAAGCTGCTGTCTGCTCATTATTGGTTGGATACACATAAAAGAAATGAAAGGGCTGGAAGAAATAAATATGGAGACATAGGTCTCAATGTAAGAAACCTGGGATTTATCACTTTCAGCAGGGCAAAACAACTTGCCTTTTGTAATTAATTCATTACTATATTATAATTGCAAATGTATAGATTAAAACTGATGTCCACTTTTCTAAAAAAATATTCATGAGGCTTCAAGTAAGAAACAACTCATTAATCCAAACTTAGATGTGCAGTTATTAGCCACATATACCTAAGATGAGAACAGATATGCTGTGTGTGAGGTTGTGGTGAAGGGTTTGCTCTTGCTGCTTCTTACAGGATATTTGCTAAAACTGGAAGTGGCATCCCTGAGGATGTTCTTCCATCAGTCAACAGCTCTGTGCTGGCCTGTGTGTTACTGTTGTAATGTTAAGGCTGTTTCCTTTCCAGACTTTGCTCTTTTCATACCAGCTACAAACCAGGCTCTGCCACACAACTTCACTTAAGTCCTTCTGTTCAAACATCAGCTCTGCATCCCAAATTTTTTACATATTTAAAGAAGAGGGAACTTTAGAGTCATCCAGAAATGTTTCGGTGTGTAAGGACTACTTGATGTGTGCATTGGGATGACCATCATCAGAAAATTCCCTGCCTTCTACAAATTCTTCATAAATTGTTCCTTCTTTGCAAGTTTTCTGAATTTCCCCAGAGTTTTAACTATGCAGTTTCTGAGTCCTGTGTAGTACTCCTTTCCAGCATAGCCTTGTCTGGTTACGTTCTGCCTGCCCCTTTACCATGAGCAATACCCAAATGCAAAAGGTAAACAAACAGGGCTCCTTCTCCGAGACCCAGCATCTACACAGCTCGAATGGAGCAGGTGGGGACAGACAGGGGAGCACAAGGGCACAATGGAACAATAGTGGCAAAGCAATGATTTCAGCGCCCCACAGCTGTCCCACCCACTGCAAGGTTTTTCTCCAGGCGGGGGAGGATGACAAAAGAGATTTGAGGGAAGACAATGAGAGAGTTTTGCAGATGTTTACAGGGAGCTGCTCTTATATGTGAGGAGCAGCATGGAAGAAAGCACAAAGGTGCTTGTGTGACCACATTAGCAACTGGGTGACAGAGCAGCACGGAGCCTGGAGCATCACTCACAGCAGCACGGAGCCGGGAGTTGATATCACAAAGGTTACTTGAGAGGATGGTCAACCTCCGCTAAAACCATTCTTTCTAAAAATATTTCTTTCAAATATGCATCACCTCTGCCACATTTCGCTTCAACCATATTTTCATCCACACTGCTGCCACTGACAATTTATCAGAATGACCCCCTGTGCTGTGAACTTACTGTTTCTCAGTAAATGCCATCAGCTTACCCTTGCTTTTCTTGGAAATCAGATGCAAAAACTCGCTGTGGACATCAACAATCTGATTGAGGGGTTCCCAAAATTCTTTACACAATCCTGCCTATCAGTAACAACTTACTTTTTGCCTTCAGAATTCATCTTTCTTTGTGAGTTCTGGAATTTAAATATAAAAAAATTAAAGCACCAACTTACATTGGAAATAATTCGGTTTTCAGAATCTTCTGGGACATAGCAGAGTCCCTAGAAGCCTGGTCTACATTTGTTAAAAAAACACCCAAACCAAAGCAAAACTGAACTAAAATGGAGGCAATGAAGCTATTTGCACACAAATATTGTATACATATAGATATACAACAGAGTGGTGTGTTGCAGCTGGAAGCCAGTGTGCTGAGTTACATCCAGCTACAGTGCTGAGTTAGGGACATGCTTCAGGCATCTCCATTAGACTGGTGCCAGATATATTCCTTTCCATAAAGTATGTTCTGTGAGCACCAAAATGGGTTCTGCCAGATAAGTAGTGCTGTTTGAACTCACTAAACTGCAGCAAAGACAAAAGATAACACAATTTATTTGCTGCAACCAATGCCTTTGCAGCAGTTGGCTCTTTTAGTGGGCGATTACTACAAAGATTTATGTCTTAACATTCCCTCTTTCTCTCTCAGCAGTAGAAAAATTGAAGGCAAAACTTTTAATGTTGCAAGACAGTGACGACTCTGCATTATTTCAAAAGTATATCAATGCTGACCTTCATCCTTTACACAAAAAGCATCATATTGGTCATTCACAAAGGGATCGGTTTCAATTTTAACATCAATGGCTTTCACGCTCTGCTGTTTGCTGCCCGTCTTTCTGCATATAATTGTCCTAAAATAAAGAAGAAGAAGAAAAAATAATCAGAAATCTTCTGGAGTTGTACATGCAGGTGAAATATGGAGATTTTTTTATCAGAGTAGTCAGGCTTTAGCCTCAGTTTAACTGTTTCAGTGTTGGCACGTAAAGTAGTAGTGTGGGAAGATCTATGAAAAAAAGCCAAGGGAGAAGCAGAAGTAATTAGAAAAATGTTTGCTGTAGATCAGTTCAAGGCAAAGGGAGCAATAAAGGATGTTTATCTTATTATTTTCTGTGATACTTCTAAATATCAGACCTATGCCCAGAGTATTTAAGGCCATATTTTGTTCTCACATTTCAGCAAAGGCACCTGGATAGAAATGAATAGGAAACTCAAGATTTGATCTAAAAGATTATAAATTGTTAGCATTTACATTAAAGAACCATTAAGGTTGCATATTTAACTGCTCAAAAGCTAACACAGGCAAACTCAGAAAATTCAGCTTGGGTTCTTGGAAGAAAAACAGCTTTTTTTTTTAATAGCAATTTCACACTTTTGAGTAAACTGCATTTCTTCTGATTTAGCGCTTAGCAGTACCTAATGCATCCTGTTGCCCCTGATAGGCTTGAAGGAAGGTATTAGATCTGTATTGGGTTTTACAACCCTGTAGATGCTGCTGCTGAAGTAAGAGTTTACTAATTATCTCTTTTCTCAGCTGTACAGGCTGCTTAAAACTAGCAAATGGAAGAGAGTTTGCTGTAGAAAACACTGTTTTTACTATTACATTGAAGGTTACAAAGGCTGGGAAAGTCATTTCAGTCCAAATTTTTGCAGCTGGATACTAATGGTGTGGGTTTATATTTTCGTGGACAGCAAGCTCATAGAAGTGCTGCACAGTCAGCTATTCTAGTGAAAGGAAGATAAAAACACTTTCCACAGAACCAATCCTTCCAGTGGAGGAAATTTATCATTTTGTATTGTGCAATGGTTGAACTTCTGTGCCATCAGTCCTCTACTAAATTTGAGGAATAAAATAAGATAAAATAAAATACAATAAAATAAAATAAAATAAAATAAAGTTAATAAAATGCCCATTCATTTAAGGTGGAAAAGATACAATGAAAACGTTTGATCATGCACTTAAATACTATATAACAATTGATTTGCAGAAATAGGCTGAATTATGATTGCGCAGACTATTTTCATTCTGGCACGTTAGCTTTTGAGTAGTTAAATATGCAGCTTTAATGTTCTTTTAATATAAACAAACAAAAGCAACATGAAACAAGCTGTATGGTGGTGGTCACGCATATGCACCAGAATGGTTCCTGCCACACTTCTCCTCTGGAAAACAACATGATGTCATTCCCTGCTGAAAGCCCCTTTACAATTTCAAACCAAATATGTTTCCTTTGTAAAGAAAACTCCATTTGATTTTTTGAGGGACAAAAATATCCCTTCAGAAATGTCCTTTTTAAAGGATAATATTTTCCACATGAGTTTTAAATCCAGTTCTCTCAGAATTTAATAGATTTAAAGTCCGAGACCTCTCAGTCAGTAATTAAGCATCTAGACAAAAGTGACTTGGTCAGCCAAAATGAGTTCAGATGACTGGGAGGATCAGTACATCAGTTAAAAAGTTTCTGTATGTGTGTAATATTCACATATTGTTCCACCAGGTCCTACAAGGCCTAAGAGAACGAAACACTTATGCCTCCTTTCAAAAATTAACTCATCATCCTTAATCTTTCCAATAATCATTTGCTTAGATAGCTGGATCAGTTATGTCTTGCAACACATGGTAGACAGATAATGATATGACTGCAAAAAAAATGTGCTATTTGTCTGTAATTGTGTACTTTAGGCTTCATGCTCTGTCTCTCAAAAAAAAAAACCCAAAACAAACCAAAAAAAAAGAAAACAAATTAATTTCGCAGACTGTTACCATCATAAAATTCTGGTCTCTGAAAATCAGGCCACACTCATTTCTATGTTCTATCAAAGACTAAAATTCCTGAGACTTGCAAGCCATTTTTGGAATTCTTATCTTGAATTTTCTGATTTCTAATTCCAGTTTCTGTATTTATGTATTTTGCTTCTGCCCAAAGCAGTGTAATATCTTTATCAGTCCTTCAGCAGGCTACAAAGATCTCTGTGGGTGACACATCCTTGGGACAATGAGGTCATCACCAAAACAGGATGCCTGGCTCATGTGTAATATTGTGTATTTAAAGTGCTAGTTTTAATCTTTTTTTTTTTTAATATTGTACAATAAATTAAAAGTTGATAGATTTTATCAATTAGCTAATTCATTCTAAGAACCTTTCTCAGCTGCCATCCAGTGTGGCTTAACTTACAGAGGTGTACCTTGCATTTAGTCTCAACATTATACATAATGACAGGCTTTAAATTAAGATCTTTTACATGTATTTACATGTATCTGCTACTTAGGACTTTAATTTGGATTTTTGCTATATTAAAATTTATCTGATTAAAACTGCAAGCATCCTAATGCAATCCCTCTGAAATGAAAGAAATCTTGCCTTGTACACCAGACACAGCGCTGGGTCAATGATTGGGCTTGTTTATTTCAGATGTCTTTTCACACCTTAATGAGTCAAAAAAACTGAAGGAAGAAAAATATCTATTTAATTACTTCTTCTCTGACAGTAATTTCCCAACTCCAGCTCAGTTCTGCAAGCTTTAGGCACCTTCAGGAAGCTGTTTTTGCTGCTGCTGAATGGAGCTTCAAGAGCGCTCAGCGAGCGGGTCGATCAGATCCACATCTGCCTGGAACATCCATGTACCACGGAAAATTCCTCTTACATGGCCATGAACTCACAGTATCAGCATAAAAATCAATCAGAAACACTTTCACCATAGACCATGAAAGTACCAGGTATTATCCAGTAAGTTAAAAATGGTGGTGGTGGTGGTGGTGTTGACAACAGCTCCTGCTCTCTGATGAAAAACTGGGAGGTGCCTAAAGGTGTCTCCTTTTTCCTTGGCAAACTACTGAGAATCTTCTCAGTCTACTGCTACCTGGTCTGGAAGGACAAACTGCTTCATGACACCTCTTCTCCTCTCAAGAGAGAAAACAGGAGACAAGGGATTCTGCACTGTGTTGAATCTCAGCTTAACTCCTGCTGTACAATGCGATTCATCCAACTAAGAACAATTAACAGTCCTTCTTCTGCACTCACCTTGAAAAAAAGATTAGAGTTTGGCCATTCTGATCATTGTTTTCTTGTGCCAGGACTCAGGTATTGCAGATGTCATGTGCACACACAAGGAGAAAATCTCATATGTAGCACAATAAGGTATGAACCAGATTTCCCAGAAGCCTTCTGCTTATCCTTGCGCTGCTTAAATTTCTTTTTAATGTATTATGTAGCAAATGAGTAATTGGTATATTTTGCTCTTCTTTTAATTCCTCTGTTCAAAGGAGATAGCAGTAAAGCTAGAATGCATAGTATTTATTTTACAATATGCCATAATATGCCATTATATAACATGTATTAATAAATATATGATAATTATATGCTTGAACTGTTGTAATTATAGTTGATGTCATATATTGTATGTATGTATAACAAAGGTGTTTTTAATAAAGACATAGTATTTTTATATAAATTATAGTAGTATGCACTGATACTTTTTGCTTTCTAAGATAATTACAAGGCAATTTTGTAATTCTTGAAAATTTTTCAGTAAGCTCAAGTTAAAACATATGGATTTGACAGCTGAGTTTATATGATAAAGCGTGATCCATCAGCATAGAAAACAGTATGTGGGACATTTTTTGTAGTTGCTAGTTTATCTGCCAGTTGACTTTAGGTTTTGTAGTTTTAGTCAATAAATTCACTGAACTGAGTCAGAATGGTCTTATGACATTGATTCATAGTAGAATGAGCTTGCAATATATTCAGCTCAGAATAACATCAGGAACAATGTGTTAGTTGAGGCACTGTGAAAGTCTGGTTTATAACATATTATAAGAAACCTTCCCCTAATTAGAAAGTTAAAAACTTCATCACCTTTCTAAGTCAAGATAAATCTTTAATGTCTTGTGCTAATTTTTTTTTTCATGGGTCAGCTTTACTGTTTGTGTTTCAGTAACTAGGTAAGAGAAAAAACCAACAGTAGTCTGGGAGCCAAACTAGGGGATTTTTATTCTTAGTCTTTCCCTTCTGTATTTTGGGAAACTGCAAATTGCAAAGCTGGCTCTGATGAGAAATAAAATATAAATGACATGTTCATGATTACCAAAGGGAAGAAAATTTCCCTGAAAAGTCATGAAGGGGAGCGCAGGTGGGCTTTGGAAAGTCCATTGACTGGGAACTATAGAGGCTAATTTTGGCTGGATGTGACCCAAAGAAAGCAGCTGCTAAGTGTGACATGAAGACATTCCAACAGCAATACTGCCACTGGAAATGTCAAAAGGAGGTCTTACCAAGGCAGAACCAATATCCTTTAGATTCTTAAAAATATACACCAAAATGCAGCCTTTTGTGCTTAAAATTGTACGTATGACTACTGAAATAGTAAGGCCTCTGTTCATTAAATAAATATGGCCCATTCATGCAGGCTTTCATACTGTAGCCTAGTATGAAAGATTTTATATAGCCATTTTACTCTAATATCACTAGGTACATATAATTTGAGCATTCTTAGTGCATGTAAAGGAGAATCAGGTTGCTTCCTGGCCTGGACTAGCTGGATGCTCAATGACATGTCAAGCATCACTGGAAAGGTGGTTTTACCCAATTCCACTTTATGGGCTCCAGTTTAATCCACAGCTTTCATAGCAGAGGTTACTGGTTAGTTACCAAAGGGTTTGAAAAAATACAAAAATGTTTTCTGAATGCTATTAATTTAAAAAGCAGCTCCATTCTCAGAGGGAAGGCTTTCAAATACAACATAACATTACAGTGATTCTAAAAAAAGAGGCAAAATATGTGAGCTTCTTTTGAAAAGTAGAAAATCAACCTCATTAGAAATATCTGGCTAATTAAAATCCTGGTATTAGACCCTCTCGTACATTTGCAAAGAGTAAGTATATCCCATTTCTGTCTTAATTTTTTCAGATAAGCAAATGATCACCTTCAATTGCCTTTTGATAAGAGAGGTGCTTTTTTGAACTCATTCTAGTCTGAGCCCAGACCTTCTGAGCTTGAATGCCAAGAATTACATTACAATATTGCAGGCAGTGTCTCACTGGGGCCTCATTCAAGCCCTTCAGTACTGCCCTCTGTCCTCTGGAATTGCTACTGGATGTCTTTTAGGAGGACTGCATTTATTTTTCTCACAAATTTTATGTGAGTTATTTCATTTTACAGCAGGCCCACTGCCATCCTCTATTCTGTGACTACACCCAGCTCTTTCTCCTGCTCTGCCTTTCTAGCTGAACTGGAAAGGGTTAACTTCATACAATACTGCTGCATTGCACCCAGTTTCTGTTACTCCATCTCTAAAGTCAGGCTTGCCTTCCTGTTCAAAATTGTGATTTTCCTTGGTTTTAAGAATGATTTCTAACCTTCTGGCATTAATTAATTTCATTACCAAACCTCTGTCTTTTGTGCCAAAACTTGCTAAAGTTTTGCTAAAATTGCCTCAGAGTTCATTAAAAAAATCTTCCAGTAAAAATAAAATTTAAAAGTGAGTGTCATATCTCACTTAGTAAATGGCAACTCTGAGGACTGTGATGCTACAGTTCAGCAGATGGTGGTTTGGGTGCTTGTCTTAAAAAATACATTAAAAAAATGTATTTTCTTTTGTACAATGCTTTTCCTCAAAAAGTACATTTCCTAAAAAGTTATTCAGTTATTGGGCTCTCTTACAAGAAACACAGCTGTCATACTTTGTCCATGCTGTCGTCCAGGTTGGGCTAAGAAAAGATTTGCTTCTCTCCTCCTAAAGCTGATGGAAAGTGGCTCATGTCCACATTGCCCAGTGATATCATCCCTTGGAGTAAACTGGCCATGCCCATTTCCCAAATTCAAGTCTCTTAACTGAGCTTTATCCCTATTCCTGAAGCACAGCTACTTTGTTTTTACCTTGTATGAGACTTTCTGAGATGATTGACAAGAAATAACAAGACAAAGCCATCTTCTAGGAGAGCATGACATGAGCTGTGAGCTGTGGGACTAGGGTTTGTGACATAAAGGCATTTTGTAGTCCAAGACCTCCTCAGACAATTTCATCAGCAACTTTAGCATTTTGAATTGGACCGTGTCCTGTCAGTTATGTCTGGATTTTTCTCTTGAAGGGAATTACTTGACCTGCCTCAAATACATGTCTAGGAGCAAATTCATATGCATCATCATCAGTCAGGAGAGCAGAGCCTTGAAATAAACCCAAGAGCTTTCCAAAGTGACAAAGCACCAGGACAGCTTCTCTGCAAAGAGCAAGTGGGCCTGTTCTAGCATGCAACCTGGATGAATTTCAAGGGACCCACAAGACGAAGGCTTTGCAAATACAGGTGATAGGACTGGAAGGGTTAGCAACTGACCCTTTATTTAATTCCTTGGATATTGCTATTTTCTTTCCCAGGAAATGTGCTTTTATTACCATACTGTCAAGTGCTGGGCAAGTCCCACACAGTAGGCAGAAAAATAAGTAGGTAGTCTTGTGAAATGCCATATTTGGGTCTTATTATTATATTTCCCACTGGTGTCATCTGCAGTGAGGGCCCTGTTGTGTGTGACACTGTAGAAGCATTCAAAAGCAGTCAGTGCAAAACCCAAAGAGCTAACAAAAGGAAGGGAAAATAGAGATGAAGTAATTTTCCTAGTAGCAAACATCTGGTCTGTGGTCAGCCAAGAAAAGAACCCCTGTCCTCTGACTCTCAGAGGCAGAGCTTATTCTAGCTGACTCTGCTTGCTCACTCCAGACTTATCCTCTCTGGAATAAATCCTCCAGAGACTGGGTAGGAACCAACCCAGGGCAAGTTTACACAAAGGAGCAGGTTGACAGCCCTACAGGAGGTCTATCATAGAATAGAAATTCTATGCAGAGCTTCAAAGCTGTTATAGAAGGGATACATGGCTCCATTCCTTCCTTGGCAAATAAGGAACAGGATAGGGAATGGGACAGCTTAAGCTTTTCCATCCTATAAAAGCACTGGAAATGAGTAAATTTGCTATGGGTATATTAATATGAGGTGTTGAGGATGTTTAACAATTTCTAAAATAAATAGCTGCTTTCTAATATTCTGTTCACAGGGTTGATACTAAGACCAGTTGTGTCATGTTCACTTCCCAGATTTCAAAAACCCCAAAAAAGAAGTTAAAACCCTACAGGACATGCTGCCCAGTGCTGGAAGGCTCGACACAAAGTTTTCTAGCATGACATCTGAATTCAAAAGATAGCAGTGAGAGCCTTTCAGAGAACTCTGCCACCTTTTTTCATTTATATTCTGGCAGATCACTTGATGGTTTTACTGACTCACTTGTCTGACATGCAAGTAAGTCATAAGAGTGTCATTTTTAGTATAAATAGCTATTAGGGCTCATCTGACAAATGAGACTTGCCTAACAACATTTCATTTCCTGAAATGCAACAATGTGTAATGCTTTATAAGTTACACATGTCAGGACTGACTTGTAAACGGCTTGCTTCTGGCTTGCTGGGAGAAGTTATCCCTACCTACTTGTCAGTGGCTCTTCCCAAGAAGTTCCCAAGCCCCTGGACTGCCAGTGACTTGTCTGTGCAAAGAGCCCTGAGCCTTGAATTGGGTTGGTCTGAACAACTGCAAGGGCAAGACAAGAACATCTCCTTATTCCTGTGAAAGAAGTTCTGTCTCAGGCTGCTCAAACCACAAAACCACCCAGTTTATTGTGTCTTTGGAATTGCTGGCAGAGATCTCTTTGTTTAAGCAATTTCCATTCTGCATTAGTTGAAATGAATCATATTTGTCTGCTGCTTGGGCTAGCCCAGTTTGCAGGGACTGAAGTAGGCATGCTCAAATGTGGATGTGCATTTACGTGAGAGCCATCAGAAACTTGACAGTCACCCAAAATGGGCTGGCTCTTTAGACCAAATCCTCCTTTTTGCCCACAGAAAAGGTAAAGCCCAGAGAGCAGGCAATATAAACATGCTCACACTGACTCAGTGCTGTGCCTCAGCCATCACAGGAGAAACTCCTACAGGTTTCCAGGCTCTGATACGGCTGTAAAAATAATAATGAGGACAAAAGAATCAGCAGATATTTACCAGGAGTGGGATTGTAATTACTCACTAAACCCATAAATAGTCATCAGAAGTGAACAAATCACAGACTTGTGCAAAATCTGGACAATGGATCTAGCTATGAAAAAGTCCTGACATGCCTGCTAAGTGATGAAAGGAGGGCTGATGCATGTCAGAAAATCTGCTATACTGTAATGACTTCAGTCACATCATTTGTTTGTGTTTACTTCTTCTGCCAATATCTAATCCATTTTTCCTCAGGGGAAAGATTGGGATACCTTCCAGGCACCAAATAAATAAACCAAACTTCATTCTTCCTGAAATTAGGAACTTCTTGTATCATGCTCCCTCCTATTCATCTCCTTTGTGATGTACACAGTACAAGAGGATATGGGAGAGTATTCAACTAAATCTCTGATCTGCATTGAACACCAGTCAGCTGCTGGGAGGATTCCAAGGTTTTAGATCCAACTTATAAAGTACTGAACAGCTTTGAACCTGGTAGATGTGGGGAGGTCACCTATCATTCAAAAATGTGGAGGTTCATCAAGATAAATACACAAGGTGTGCCCAGCAAAGAGTCCTTTATTTTGGAAATAATTTTCCATACCTCTCTAACCTGTGGGCATGCTGTGAAGCCTGCTTTTCCTTCTCTTGGTTAAATCAGCTGGTGTGGAGAGATTTATCTGTATACCAGCTATCCTTTATCCCTGCTGTCATGTTTGTAGTTATCAAGTAAATGCCCAAAGTATTGAATAGGTAAATTTTAAAAAATAAATAACTAATTTAATAAAATTATTGGAGTCCCTTCTTAATAGATTTTCCATTAGTTTAATCATTCTCAAGCCCTTTTTTGAGACACTTTCAGTACCTTTCCCAAGATACAGTAACTATACACACAGTATTCCAAAGGAGACTATTACACTGACCTATGTGTATATATTTTTTTCACATTCTCCATCCCATTCCATAAACACTCTAGCAACTTCTTTGTTTGCTTGTTTGTTTGTTTTTCTGTTTTTACTACAGCTGCAGTCTGACAGAGGTTTTCTTTGTGCTGTCCATAGTGATGTCCTCATATCTTTCATGGACTGACAGAGGTAAATCAGAACTTTGTAAAGATATTTTCAATTAAATTGCATCTTCCTCCTGCATGTATTATCATTTAACTCCTTTTGGCATCATTTTACCCTTTCATCTAAATCTCTCTGTAAATCTCTGTATTGAAGCTGAACTTGTTCAACTTAAACAATTTGTCCCATTTGCATACTTTGCACTCAGCTGTTCAGTTCTTTCTGCAGAGCTGCATTAACTTACCATGAAAACAGATTAGCCTTTTTTAGGCAGTATACAATTCTTATTTTTCCCCAGAGCCAAGAGTATCTAGTTCAACGAACCAAGTAATGTACATTCTGGTGCCTGCCCAGCCATGGGTAAAATAGCCCTGGAGTATAAAATTCTAGCTCTGAAGAACTTTCCTCTGTGGTGAAGCTCTCCAGTGGAGGTCAGATCTGGTAACTGCACAGCAATGATGTGCTGATGTACCCCCCCAAAGTTTTTTCTAATAAATAGTTTAGAGACTTCCATACTAAGGACAGGTGTACTGGAGAAATGGAGTACAGCAAGTTGGAAGGAATGAAAAATCTTCCTTTCCTTCCCATCCTTATGATGTGTTTTTATCACTCTACAAAGTTTTGATATTGAAGATATTCAATCCATAGCTGGTCTATTAATAGTCACAGCTCCAGTGCCTGCAGCAATTAATCGAGGATCTCACTGGACTAAGTAGTGGTATTGCTTAGATAAAAAAAGGGATAATTTCTTCTCCTACCTATCATCATTCCTTACTTCCAGAATACAGAGGTTGTATAGAAGACCCTGTACAATAACTTTGCCATGGACTTCTTACAGTCATACAGTTTTCTGGCTCATCAGCCTGTAAGACATCTCAGCAACTGTCTTGGCAAAAAGATTTTTAAGGTTTAGATCCCTGTCTTTTATCCTGAGCCATTTCTGGATTTTTTTTTAATGACCAAAAGTACATAAAAAGAAATTTTCAAACAATTTTTCACCTGGGAAAAATACAATCACAGAAAATGGTTGCTTTTCCTTGAAATTATTTAAATGTAATATTTTATTAATAGTAGTAATTTTCTGTCCTTTGGAAACTTTATTACTAAAAATATAGAAACACTGATGCTTACTTAAAAAACTGGTAACTGTCACAAAATCTAATAATATGCTAAAGTTTGGAAACATTTTTTTCATAAAACAAAGCTTTATCACCATTGAACATTGAAAATACATTAGATATACTCCTTCTGGTCAGTTCCTGTATGGTCCCAGCTTCAGTGACATCAGACATTCCCTCAACTCCTCCATTTACATTCCTGCTTTAAATTAGCCTCTACAGAGGCAACACTGCTTTGTGCAAGGAAAAGCTCAGCCTAGTGCCATGTCAAGTCAACAGATATTGAAGGACAGTACCAGTTCCTGGTGAGCTTTCTCACCAAACTCTCTCCCACATGTGGGTTATCATATCTAAGTGCATCTGTGCCCTTTTGAACGTGCCTACTGTCTGTTCAGCCAGGCATTGATACCTGAGACGGACACGTGGCTCTCACAGGAAGTTCAGTTTGCTGAGCTTCTCAAAGACTGGAGAATAACAGAGTCAGTGGGAGCACTGACACCAGCTCCAGCACTGTGTCCTCAGCCTGCAAGGCTCTCCAGGGCCCAGCACCCCCCTACAGGCCAGGGGAAGAGGAGCCACAGTGATGCAATTCAGCGGGAAAGAAGAAGAGGAAATTGCGTCAAATTGGTGAAATCGTAACGTGAGACTGATGAATACCTGTGTACCTACAATATTAGTTGTAAAAAACTAATTCTGGGGGGAGAGTGGCAAATTGAGCTGTATGTCATGGTGCCTGAATTGTGGCCAGTGTTTTTCAGTAAGTCTTAGTTAAGGTGGAAAACTTGCATGACAGCCATCATTTATAATTCCCAGAAAGCGTTATGCTGTTGTCCTTACCCGGCAGAGCCGCTGGCGAGCCATCCTGTGGTACAGCCAGCAAAAGAACAGTCCAGAACAGCCCTTTTCAGTTCTTCTGCAGTTGCTAAGCGAGCATTCAGGTCAACACAAGCTCTCTCAGCTTCGGCTAAATCCAGACCCTGGGAGTTGTTCTTGGACTCAAGTGCAAACACTCTCCCTGCAACACCAAGAAAGGACATGTCATCCATCAAGGAATTGTACTCAATACATATTCAACAGAAATATTGCAATTTATCACCAAATAAAGCCTTTGTGCTTTTGCTAAGTTTATTTTAATGGCCCACCTACATTTTGGAAGGCGTGATTTAATCAAGACTGTAAGTATCCTTGTGTTAGCTTTTCTTTTAATTCTGTCCACCAACAGAAAAGAAAGTATGACTAAGCCCCTAGTCATTCCTAACTCAGAGGAGAAGCTTGTCTTGCCTCTGTAGGTCTGTGTTTAAGATCTGGAGAGAGAAAGCATGATATTCTCTCATATGCACATATAAAGTCAAAGTCAGAAAGAACACCTCCTGTAGGCTGCTAACATCAGAATCCATTGCCAATTCCATAAACATTTTCCATTTACTCTATAACAACTACATCTATAAAGTCAGCACATGCCTAAAAGCCAGTATTGCAGCCTCATCTTCCATGCCAGAAATAGATTTATGCTTACTCTCTAAAATCAAAATTCTGTCATTCTATGACATCTTGTGTCTAAATGCAGACTGTTTTATTATCATCATGTCTTTTTGGAAAGACAGACAAAATTTTTTATTAATGGAAGGCTTTTTTTTTTTTTTTTAATTAGGTGAGAACATATTTAGCATAACATTTTTTGTGTTATTTTTATTTTCAGTTCAGTTTATTTTACTTTAATTTATCTAATACCAGGAAAGCTGAAAGGGTGAAAGTTTGAGGTTTTGGCAACTGGGAATGGGTCAGTTGGGGTTTTGGCAGTGAAGCTTGAGAAGTTACTGGGTTATGGAATAAACATATTAGCTGGGTGCTCCAGAAAAAGAAATAAACAATGAAACAATTCACAACTGACATTTAAGTTGCCATAACTATCTTTTTTTCTGGTGATAACTTTCCTCAGAATACCTTCTAGATTTCAAAGGTACAGACTGAGATTGCTTGCAGTTGCAGGAAGAAAAATTTTAAGCAGTGCTCATTCAGTAAATGCCTGGAAGCACTTTATTTATGTCTTATTTCCAAAGTGGATTAGTGGTAGTGGTTATATGAATGCATAACTTCCAGCACATCCCAAGTGCTCGCTATAGCTTCACATTCATAGGAGATATTGACCAATATCAGGAACCCTTCAGACTGGTTCAGCCTGATTCTGTACCAAGTGCCACCCTCACCACACACTGTTTGAACACACTGGTAAATCTGATTCTCATCCTAACTACAGGGAACTTATACAGGGTAGGTCTTCCCCCAACAGCTTTCTGTTCTCACCTGTGCACAATTAAACCCACTAGAAGGATCACAGTCCTTACATCAAAAAATGTAAAGTTTCCCTCAAGAAAACATGTAATTTGTGTTTACATTAGCTAGCAAGGGCAGATGAGTGCCAGTAAAGACTCCTACTTTGGTCAGAATTCTATATGTGCACAGCAAGAAGTCATGCTGACTTGGGAAAATGGCAATTTAAATAAGTGGGACAAGCAACTATGAGAAGGAACAGAAATTCAGAGTACCCAGACTGATTTTCCTAAGGCAGTTAACAGTAGCTGACCAAGGAATACAACCAGAAACACCAGTCAGTGTGGTAACCACTAGATTACACTGCCTTTGAATTCTCCACTGTAATCAATACCATTAACTGTAATTAGAACATGGAGTTTTACACAGAGTAGTGAAAGCAGCAAGCCTCTACAACCCTGAGTACACAAACATCAGGATTCTTTACAACATGTCCCAGATAATGCACGTGACATTAATGTAGGTCCTGTTTCCAAAGCCTAGACAGACATAGCGAAGTCTGCATGGCCTAGGGAGAGAGAGACAGTATAAGCAGAGAGATGACAGTTTTGAACAACCATTCTTAAGTTGCAAAACAATTTTCACTCCCAAAGGCAAACAGGGATTAAGTGCAATGCTTTACTGAGGTTTTGTCCCAACTAAAGGCTTGTCCACATTCTACATCTCACCATTTGACTGCCAGGATTGAGATGCATCCTCAAAGACATATAGGGCAAGTTTGCATAACATCTGACAAATTGTGAATGTTATTTTGACATAGCATAATCCTTATTTTCTAGCTATTAATATTTCAGTTAGAAGCCTTAAAGAAAGGGAAATCATCAAACTTTAAATTCCATCTAGATACAATTACTTAATGAGTTAGTCTTTTTATCAGTAAGCAACAGTTAGATTTTTAAAGGAGTTTAGCTCAGACAGAGACTGAGACAGCTTTCCTTGACTACTGTTATGTGGTTTGCTAGTACTTAAGATGCACAGACTTTTTACTAGAACCTATGAAGATGCTATCAAAATAGAGTCTTGTCCTTTGAGAAGGTATCTGGGATGATCAAATTATATAAACAAGTGAATTATAAGGTAAGGAAAGACTCACTGGTTGGGAAGTTACAGTGAACAGCTTTATAGGAAATTCTGGTTAGCCAGAAATGGATAAAAAAGGCCAACCTGTTTACCAGACTAACCTGTGAGTCTTCTTCAAAGTTTTAGAAGGTCTGTGGATATCTGCCCAGTTTTCAAGTTGTGCCCTTTGGTTTTGTCTAATTTCTTACTTAGAAAATATAATAGTGACTAAGGTTCACTTTTCAGATGCTTGACCAATGGAATAGCTGGATCCTCAATATCCTGAGATGTGTCACATTACTGAGGGGCATAGACAGAAAAATGTACAGGAGACGTGCTAGCATGGTAATAGGAAAAACACAAAAGCACATCAAAACAGGAAATCCCCTTAAACAAAAAAGACTGCAACACTAAATTCTGCACCTTGCAGTGTCATGGCTAACATACTCAGGATACTGATGTACTGATTTTTTCTCAATTTCTCAAAAGTGGTATCATTTTTGGTCTAAGGGAATCTAAGGGTCCTGGGTAATTATTTGTAACATTTTTATCGGTGGTAGTTGTAATAAAAGATTTCTTAAAAAAGGATTGTCTCACATACCCAACAACACAGCAGTCATTTTTTTTTTATATTGGGGTGGTTGAAATCAGTCTTATCTCTGAGACAGTTATCAAGATATGTGTTGTTATTCTGTTCTAAATATGAGACTGTTCTGTATTTCCATAAGACACAGGATGAAGAATCATGTCTACATGAACAATGTAGTATGCCTTTGGTTGTGGTACCTTTGAGCAGCCACTGTGTCTGAGCTCCCTCTCAACTCTGTCACTTCATTTCTGCCCGGTAACTTTTGTTTCCCACAATGCTTCCACCCCCGTGGGATGGGGAGTGTGGAAATTTGTTACCAAAACTCTACACATTTTTCTGAAGCTTTGCTAAGCAAGTCACTTTGATTTAAAGATCAAGCTAAAAATCCATGCAAAGTAGTATTTCTCAGGACACTTACTGAACGTGTTGAGTTTAGCAGGTTCAGAGTAAAAAATACCCTTGTCACAGTAAGGTTGTTTTAGATTCCCATTTGAAAGCATTGATAAAACTTTTAACTTCAATGATGAGGCATAAATAATAAGACATCATTCTTCCAACTGTTATTTGTCAGCATGTTCACATGAAAAATTCATGCTTGAAACAAAAGAGATTCCCTCTTTAATAACAAACCTCTTTTAGATTGCTAGCTTCTACCATTATCTGATCACTTTTATTAGAGAATATTGATTATATTTTGATATATTGATAATGTTTTAGTTATTTTTTTGCAAAAGATTAATATAGTTTTTACTTAAGAGTACCCCACTATATTCTGATTGAAAACATACCCACAGATGGATAGATCTCAGGGCTTCTAGGAATAATTTTTATCAACTTGTTCAGTTCCTGCCTAACTAGACTGCAGATTTCCCCCTGTAATTCCACCATCAAGTCCAAGAATTCATGTTTGAACTAGAGCATGTCTTTTCAACATGCATCCAGTCATGATTCAATGCCTCCATGTAATGGAGAATTTACAGCACACTTTATAGTAAACTGTTCCAATGGTTCATTACTCTTACTCTACCTTATTTCCAGCTCCAAAGTTTGCTAAACTCAGCTTCTAACAACTGGTCCTCATAATGCTTTCAAGACTTAAGAGACATCTACAATCAGATATATGGAAGTGCAAAAAAGGATTTCTTCAAAAATTAAACCAGTCCAAAAGCTGTTTCTTCATATTTTATGGAAGATGAGTGGGTTTAACAGAATTCTATTGGTTATCAAGAAGATATCTCGGCTGATTTATTCTTTTACAGTAACTGACACAACAAGAAGTTCTTCTGAGGTGCATAGGCACAGCTCAAAGTCCACTGAAATGAGTTCACATTTCTTCATGCCTTCAGCAGGATTTGCATTATGCTTGAACAAGGAACATAAAACTGCAGAGTCAAATATACTTTGAAGTAAGAACAACTCTCAAAAATAATATAAAATGAAAGCACTTTAAAATGCATGCCCAGTGTGCTGACCTCATGACATGACACCTCCTATTTCAAAGAATAAAAACTAATCAGTTTCAATGAAACAAATTTGGTGAATGATGTGCAAATATGGAGTCCAATAAATTTTTACTTGAATGGTAAAAATTTCAAATTGAGGTAAAAGAGAGCAGAGGAAGGGAAGGTCACTTCTGCACTTCAAGAGAAATTCAATTTTCATTTCTATGGATGTGTGTAACAATGTAACTTGATTATAAGTATAAAGGTGGAGGATCCAGTAAATCTACAATTGCAGACAGAGATTTAGCTAATTACCAGTTCTACTTAGTGTTCATTAAGGCGGAGTTTATTTCTGTGAGAAACAACAGTAAATTATGTCTTACTCAATTTGAAAAATATTACATAATTGGAAAAATAGCAAAATTGAGACGTCACCTTTGAGTTCCCCCTCAGCTAAACTTAGCTTGAGCCCTAATTTTGATTTTACTACACACATTAGGATCAAACAGTTGTAATTGTTCACGTAAGAATGTGTGTTATTTTGCAAGCAGGAGAATGAAATGTGTAGTAGACACCTGCTACTAAAATGTGAGCATCTAGAAAGAGCAGGAGAGAAAAACATACATTTTTTCCTTTATTTAAGAAAAGGATGCAAAACAAGCCAACTCAAATACTCTAGTTGGACGTCATCAGTTTGGATGTCATCAGTTTCTAGCTAGAGGCATGTCTCTCAGATCCTCACCTGTTTGTGCCCAGCTTCCTGGACTCTGGATCCTTTCATTGCAACCTCTGCAGTCACTATGAGTGGTCACTGCTGATGACTGGCTTGACTAATAGGCCTTCATGTAGTCCAAATTTAGCCAACAGACCAAGCCAACTTTTACTAATTCTTTTTTTCTTTAGGCACAATTAGTAAAGTTTTGAAATTAGCACATTTTTCAGCTCAGGAGTGTCTCAGTAAGCTCTGCCAACATGCTCTGTCTCAGAGCAAGTACTCTGCAGAAAACTGTGGTTCATATGTGTGGATATTTTAGGAGCAGTGAAAAGACAAAAGAGGGAGACTAAAAATGCAGAGGCAACTCCTGTGCAGGATGCAGGAAGCCGCATCCTTTTTCTCCTATTACAGAGCAAATGGAAAATAATTTAAACCTTCTGAATTTGCACTGATACAATTCAGAACTGCCACAATAACACATATTATTCTCCAGTAACTGCACTGGCAGTGGCACACCATGGTACATCAGAGCAGGAACAAGCCCTTGGGGACCCCTCTGTCCATCTGACCTGGACCTGAACAGCTTTGAGCAAGCACATTCCAATTGGGAAAAAAAGCTGCAAAGTGAAACAAAGCTATATTTTATTTCTGCATTTGCCTGGCTATTTCTGAAGCCTATTTGTGCTACAGCAATATGTGCCATGGTAAATAATGGTCAAAAGAGATCAATTAAGCTCTGAAGCTTTACACCTTCACCAGACCTCGACGGCCATCAATTTTACTGCCTACTCTCTGCCATTTTTTTTGTGTGAGATAATAAAGCGAAAGTCTTCCTTAGGGAAATATATTGCAACCAGTTTCAGAGGTTTGACTGTAACAGGGGCCAGTCTGAATTTCACAGGTTTTTTACAAGGCATATTAGAAATCCCTTTAGCACTTCACAACAGTCAGATACTTTCAGTTAAAAATAACAAATACACAAACACGTTTGTGTCACTCAGAATGGTCCATTGGCACTTAAGTGACATTTGCATGTATTAGAAACTAGCACAATTGCATTTTCACCCACAACTTAAAAATGAGAAGGTGGTTTTTGACTGGATCAGGCCAGAATCTTCTATATAAAAAAATATTAATCCTGTTTCATACTCTCGGATCTTCTTAAATACATAGCAGTAAATTTCAAAGCTGACATACAGTGTTTACTTCTGTTTTAACCTGGATGGTTTGTAAGACAGTGTTACAGTTGTTTGCTTGAATATTAATACTAGTATTAGGAGAACCCACTGAAGACCAAGTTAATAGCAGACTTACATATCTTTCACAATGCTACTTAGAATTTAAATAACATTGCAAACCACATTATTAGAATAATGCTTGACAACTCTGAAGTTCTTCAGATATTCTGCCTTTTCATTCTAAAAATCTTTTACCACATGTGAAGTAAATTTGACCAACTGTTGAATGACAATTAAGACATGTCATGAACTCTGCCTTAAAATGATCTCAAATATTTTTTTCCTTTCTCTTTTAGAAGATGCGTGTTTAATAATCAAAAAGTTAGTTTAGTTAATTTTATGGAAATAATACAAACTGAAAGATGTCTCTGAAAAAACAAGAGGATCTTCAGGTAAAGCATTCTTAGCAAGGGAAGTTATTATTCCTGTCCTATGTTCTTAAGTTCTGTGAAGAATCCTCTTTCATGAATATGCTTTTCCCCACCTCTTCTCATTTCAAAGGCATTTTTCTAGGGACAGAGTGCATTCTGAAAACAGAATTACAATTTTGCCTTCTGCAACACAGAGCAGTTGTCTGACACATTTCTTTTCCTTTCTGATTAATGACATGTAATTCTCTAAAAATTTGCAAGACAGGGCTCTGTTGTACAAACGGTGTTTTACTCGAAGCGGTAGAAACATACTTTCCTTTCCTTTGCTGTACTTTGTCATCAACTGAAAGAAATTTAAGTTAAACAGGAAAAATACTCTGAGAACAAACAAGAAGAGATTTTTATTGCCCTATAATGTTAAAGATTTGTTCTCTGGAATAATGCAGCAAACATCAATGGTAAAGGGTTAGGGTATTGAAATAAAAAAACCCTGAGATTGGACATAAATCTGTGGCAGCTGTGAAAGTGGGAAAATGTGATCATTCAGCATTGCTCTCCCAGGAAAAGACATAGCTGTTTCAAAAGTGAGTGGTGTTTTGGTTAAGACAAATTGGCCATCCTTATCACAAGCTGAATCATTAAAAGGGCACTAGGCTACTGGAAACTTTCAAGGGATGCAGCTATTCAGGATTACCATCAGCAAATAAAAATGTCCCATTTCAGACTAACTGGTAGCTGGTGCTTCAGCCAAATTCATGTCCTGATCACAGCCCTCAGCAAATGAAGCTCATGTGCAGAAAGGTGAGCAGTCAGCTTCAGCGTGTGTGGCACTGAACAGAAGAGGCTGTCAAAGTCTTTCACTTCTTGGATTCTCTTCCTCAAGTACCTGACCGTGTAAAGTGACATGGGGAGGTATCTGAAGTGGGCAGATGGGAAAGTTCTTTGGAGAAAAGGTACTTTGAATTATAAGGAAAGGTCTTCTAAAATATAACTGAGTCTTCTTAGTTGTGTTCTGGCTTTGTTTCATTATTCTTATTTCCTCTGGAAAAGTTCACTATCCTGTCATTTTGTTGTAATAAAATAATCTTAGCCTTCTGGGATCTTATTTCCTTTCTCTGCTTAACCCCAGGATATTTGTAAAGTCTCAAAAAGCTCTGAATCAGAAGTTTCCTAATGCAAACCGGGGCGTGTATTTAAGCTTCTTATTAAAAAAAAAAAAAAAAAAAAAAAGTT
>VZRX01020571.1:0-21062 GCA_013398075.1 Notiomystis cincta
CACACACTCACACACACAGACACTGTGAGGGCTCTGCCGAGCTGTCTCTGTGCCCCACCAATTCCCACCAGGATGCTCCCGGTGCCTCCACAGCCCGGGATCCACAGGCTGCGCCCTCCCCCGGGTCCTGCTGGAGCTGTGCAGCACCTGCCCTGGAGGGGAGCCTGTGGGAGCAACAGCCTTTGCACCTGTACCCTGACCCCTCTCCTGTGAGGAGCCCAGGCTCCATCCCAGCCCCAGGAGCCATCCCTGGGTCAGCACCTGCCCTGAAACCAGCCCTGCCCTCAGGGGACAACCCCACAGCCCCCGAGGCTCAGCAGGTCCTGCCTCCGTGTCCAGCTCTGCAGCACCTCCCCAGCTCTGCCTTTGGAGTCTGGATTTGCTGGGCCACAGCAGGAGGCACCAAAGAGCAGCAGCTGGGGGATACTGAGAGCTGAGCTGAGGAGGGCTCACCCAGCCTTGGCTTTCTGCTGGTAACATGAACAGGCACCAAAAAAAGGGAAAGAAATCAGCATTACTGCAGTGGGACACGGAGTCACAGGAGAAAAAAAGACCTTACTCACAGCAGCTGTAAACAGTAACCAAGAAAAGGTCCTGCCTAAGCTCCCAGGAGGGAGCTGGGAGAAGTTCCTGTGCTCAGCTCCAAGGCCTCAGGCAGCTCTGGGAGGTGCTGGATCCTCCTGCCCACAGGGATTAACCCCAGCCAGGTCACCCTCGAGCTCCTGAGCCCTGGCTCTCCAACCACCCCAGCACACTCCGTGGTGCCTGAGCCAGGCCCTTGCTCTGGGATCCCCAAGAAACCAGGCTCCAACAGAGCCAGGAGCTCTGTTCCTGCTGGAAATGTCCCTGCAGTGCTTCCTGAGGGATGTTTCTGACTGCCTGTCCCTGCAGTGCCCATGTCCAACCACTCTCTCTGCCCTGATTGCTCATTGGAACTCATTAAACTGCATTTCCAGCTCTAATTTGCACTCAGCACCTCATGCCCAAGACTCCCTCAACTCCAAGTATCCAACAAATCCCCAGTGGAGGATTCTTCTAGAGGTGAACAGTCCAGCCAGAAGGGAAAATGGAGCTGGTAAAGCACACTTGGAGACCTGGAATTGCACAGCCCTGGAGCTCCACAGCCCTGGAATTGCACAGCCCTGGAACTGCACGGTCCTGGGAATGGCACAGCCCTGGGGCTGCCAGGCTGTGCTGGGCAGGGACAGGGCAGGGAGCAGGGACACTGCTGTCCCTGCCCACTGTCCCCTCCCTGCCCTGCCCCTCTCCAGCCACCTGTGCCCTTGCTTTCCACAGCCACACCACTGCACCTCAGCACGTCCAGAGCCACAAAATGCTGAAGGAAAATCACAACCAAAGGGCAACCCTGCACCCCTGCTGTGACCAGTTCAATCAGGAACATGCACTTATTTCAGGGATTAAACAGATCAAGAAAGCAAGCAGCACTCAGGCCCATGTTTGCAACAGGTCACAGCAGCAGAGGGAGCTCATTTCAAGGGAGGACAGAGAGCAGTTGCAGCCTCAGGCTCTGACCAGGGCCTGTTAGTGTGGGACACTGCCAAGTACCCCGTGCAGCCCCCAAGCCCCAGGTTACACCACATGCAGCCAATCAGTGCAAATGAATTCATTTACCCATGACCAAGGTGGGGAATATGACCTTCTCACGCCTAGTGGAGAGAAAGGGAAAGTTTATGCACACAAAAATGACATTCCTGAGCACAACACTCGAGGCAACAGCTGAGGCCAAGCAAAGGTGGGAAATCAAACCTCAGCAAACCTCTCCTGCCTGACCTCTGCACAGCAGCACACATCACTCACCTGCACCAAGTCACCCACAGCTCCCTCTCCCCCAGGGAAACCTTTTCATAAGGTGGATCAGGGACTGAAAAAAGCCCCAAATTTCCCAGCCTGGTGTGTTCTGGTCAGGGCTGTGGGTACCAGCACAGAGACACTCTGACTGCAGAGCACAGGCACTTCTCACACTCAAACTTCAGCTCATTTCATTAAAACAAAGCCCAGGAGACTCACAAAAATAACTAAGAATAAACAGCAGCTATGAGGCCTTTGGCATTCAGGACTGGAGGAAGGGGAATGAGCACCTCAGGTTGGCTGTCCCAGTGCCAGGGTCCTGCAGAGCCCAGAGCAGTTTTGTTCTCTGCACAAAAATGGACTGACATTAACAACCAATTAACAATAATTACAGCAGCAAAAAAAACCCCAAGTATCCGTCCTGGGGACCATCCTCAGGTGCTGTTCTGCCATTCCCTGGCATCTGGACAGAACCTCCCTGTTCCTGAAGGGACAAATCTGCAGGAGAGAGATCTTACACCAGACACTGCTGAGATTTTACCAAGCAGGTAAACCCTGACTTCCCCAATCCTGCAGCCAAGCTTTGGTCAGAGCCCTGCTGTGCTCCAGGCCTCCCCTAAAGCAGAGCTGCCCTGTTCCCCTTGAGAGCAAAGAGCAGCAGCTTGACAAGAGCTGGAGATGCCTCAATTATTTCAACCAAGGAAATGGCAGAAGGAGGAAAGCAGCCAGAGCTGTAATGGGTGTCTGGGTTATCTCTGAACCCACCCCACCACTCAGCCACCAGCTGTTCCTGAGGCCACAGCTGCAGGCTGGATCAGAGTCACACCTGGATCAGGGCCACACCCACACCAGGATCAGGGTTACACCTGGATCAGGGCCACACCCACACCTGGATCAGGGCCACACCCACACCTGGATCAGGGCTACACCTGGATCAGGGCTACACCTGGATCAGGGCCACACCCACACCTGGATCAGGGCTACACCTGGATCAGGGCTACACCTGATCAGGGCCACACCCACACCTGGATCAGGGCTACACCTGGATCAGGGCCACACCCACACCTGGATCAGGGCTACACCTGGATCAGGGCCACACCCACACCTGGATCAGGGCCACACCTGGATCAGGGCTACACCTGGATCAGGGCCACACCCACACCTGGATCAGGGCTACACCTGGATCAGGGCCACACCTGATCAGGGCCACACCCACACCTGGATCAGGGCCACACCTGGATCAGGGCCACACCCACACCTGGATCAGGTTCCAGTCACTCAGGGCAGGGAGGGCAGTGCAGGGACTGAAGAGGGAGGAGGGAAGGGATAAGAAGGGCAGGCCTGACTCAGCCCCTTGTGCCCACCCAGCACAGCCCCTCTGGGCCAGTGTGGCCAGGGCTGACCTGGGCTGGGGACAGCTCCCAGCCCAGCTCCCAGGGCCAAGCCAGGCTTTCCACAGCAGCCCTGGAGCCTGCCCCCAGCACAGGCACAGCCAACAGCTCCTGGGCACAGAGCAGGGCAGCAGGAGGGGGAGAAGGGACGGCCTGGGAGCAGCACACGGGCTGCAGGGGACAGGGACAGGACAGCTGGGCCGTGCAGCACCTCTGACAACCTGCAGATCAGCACAGGGACCACTTCCAGCCTTTCCCTGGCCACCCCCAGCCCTGCTGCAGCGTTTCTTTCCAGGGTTCCCAGCCCTGCCCAGCCCCAGGCTGCTCCTCCCTCCAGCCCAGAGAAGGAGTGTGATGAGGAACTCATAATCAAAGGTGACCCCCACCCCGCAGAGCAATCAGCTTATTTGTCACACCACACCTCAATATAGCCCTGCTGCCTCCTGAGAGCTGCCCTAATCCCTGCCCAGCGCTTCCTGCTCCCTGGAGACCTGGAGCACTGCTGGGGAATGCAGGGCTCCTCAGCCCTGCAGCACACACGGCCCAAAGGGCTGATCTGCACATGACTTTAAGGCTCTGGACTCCTCCTTTCCAACAGCAGCAAACACCAGTGGCTCCAGAAGCTCTGAGTGCCAGCTTTGAAGGTGCAGCTCGCCCTGCTCCCCCTGCAGCCCCCCTGAGGATGAATTTGGGAAGCCCAGCTGGCTGCTCTGGCACTTCCAGGTTGGAAACAGCTCGTTTCAGTCTCTAAAATAAACACAGGATTGAGGGAGGGCTGAATATCAGCATTAAATTCCACTGAGGTTTAACGAGAAGACACGAAATGAGCAGGGAGGGGGTCTGCCCTCAGCACCACCAGAGAGCTCTGTGCTTTCCACCCCTGCACACCCACAGGGCCTCGAGCTGTGAGAACTGGGAAAACCCTCCTGCAGAAGCAGTTCCCAGTATCCCAGAGGGAGCTCTGAGCACGGGCAAGCAGTCCCTGGCTCCAAGGCTGACTCACAGCAAGGAGGAGCCAGCATTCCACCCCCAGTGGTTCATCCCTCCCTCACAGAGCTGCCGTGAGCACCAGGACTCCCTCACAGGGAACATCCCTGCCTGCCCCCAGCTGCTCCCGGGGATCTCCACACCTGGAGCCAAGCACCTGCCCAGAGCACACTGCACACACACCTGTCCCTGAGATGCTCTCCAAGGGCCACCACGAGCTCAGGCAGCACAGGCAGAGGCACAGCCACACCGCTCCCCTCTCCTCACACAACTTCTCCCTTCCAGAAGGCCCTGCAGACATTGCCCCACCAGGTATTCTCCTGCAGGAGTGGTGGGCTAAGCAGGAGCCCCGAGGAGTGCTCCAAGGAGCTGCCCAGCAGCCCAGCCCGAGGGCAGAGCTGTGCCCTGACTCACCCCTTGTCGAAGAAGGACGTGTGCCCTGGGTGTGGGTACTTTGTGCCGTTGCTGCTCAGCACGGCGCTGCCGACGTTCCCTGAAATGTACGATTTCCGTGATGCCTGGTCCTTTGCAAAATTCCTGCAAGCAGCTAATTTGGATTCTAAGGCCTGTGAAAGGGGAGGAAAAAATAGTATTAAAGAAGTAATAATTAAGAGGAGGTATTTTGCTGTTTGTGAGCCCAAGACTGCCATGATCAGGACTCTGGTGTGATCACCCTTGGCTAAAAAATGGGAACAAGGCTGTCACTTCCTCTGTCAGCCAGCCACAAAGGAAACACACAGATGCTGATGCAGACTGCCAGGCATTACTCAGCTCCACGAGGGCTCAGATTCTAGAACAGATGAACTCTGAAATAATTACCCAAGATAAAGAAGCCAAATCTTACCAGAAGTTACCCAAACTTCTTTGCTTCAGCAGCTTCCTCAGGCTGATCAGAAGACTGAGAGCCTAAAGCAGAATCCTCAAGTTTTGAGAAGGGCTGTGCATTTGGGAAGTTGGTTTTTTCACCAGGACAATGCTTCCTGGAATTCCTTTCTTAACCTTGGCTTGCAAAATGAAGTCAATTTCTAAAGCTCAGCTGCCACCCTTCCAAACAGGCCTGGTGAGGTCTTTTTCCCCAATGCAAAGTGACAGTGACTCCTGGAAGGAGGAGCAAGGTCCTGATTCTCTCCTCTGCTCCAGAACATCACCTGCCCTTTCTGGCACCATCAGAGGGTGAATATCCATCCCATCCTGAACATCCACGGGGTGTAGCAGAAAGTTCTCCCTCATTACACACCCTGTGCCTGCCCTGGAAACTGAAATTCACCTCCCAAATGTGGGGTTTGGTCCTGTTCTGCACAGAATATCCCAGAATATCCCATTAACAGGGCACTGCAGTGCTGCCACAGGTAAGTGAAGCCTGTGCAGACTCCTAGGAATCCGTGGAAGTTTATTTAGGGATTATGGACTATCCAGGCAGCTCCAGGGAACTCTGGGTGTCCCAGATTGTCCCAGATTGTCCCCTGGCCACGGGCAGTGTGACCTGAGCCAGGGACTCCCTGTCTCAGCTGCCAGCAGGAAAGCAGAGGGGGAAGTTCCTGCAGAGACAGGAGTCCAAGGCTTGGATGAGGCACAGCCAAAGCCCAAGAACCTGAGCAGCCTGTAGCTGCTCCTGGAGCCCTGTGCCAGTGGCTGAGGCTGGGCAGGCTGGCAGAGCAGCCTGCTTATTCGGCATTTCCTGTCCCTGCAGAGTAATCACAGGGATTGTCACTAAGCTCCCCAATCCCCCGCGGACTCCTCCTCACAATGATCCCCTCTGAAACGTGTCACTGCTAACCCCGAGCTGTCCTGCTGCCCTTTCAAAGCCAGGCTCAGCTCGCTGCCTCCACATGGCAGCAGCCAGGCAGCTTTTCATGGCCAACTCTGCTAGAACAACTGTCTGCACTGCAGCTCCTGCCAGGCTCAGCCTGCTTACACAGGCTCAGGGCACAGCCAGGCACAGGCTCCCCGTGCTTCCCTCAGACACAAAGCACCAGGGCTCTTCCAGGGCTCCTGGAGCTCAGAAGTCATTTCTCCTCCTGAGAGGAAAGCCCAACAACCCTGCAGCAGATGTTGAAAGCACTTCTTCCCTGCTTACAGAGTAATCCCTTTAAAGGCTCGTGCATTTCACTTCCCCACCAGCCACAGATGGGAACATTTGGCTTTCTCCTGATTTCTTTTCTCACTTTCTTACCAAAGGTTTCCAGGCTGGTTTTTCTTTCCAGACCTGTGGCAGATCTCCCTGGGAGAGAAGCTCTCCCACCAGGAGACCCTGGCAGTGTGATCCCAGCTCCTCCCTCACCCAGAGCTCGAGCTCCAGCTCTGCAGCCCAGACAGGGGAAGCTGCAGGTAAGAAGAAGTTGACAGTGTCTAACCCAGCACCTGAAAAATTTTTACTCCGACTGTCAATTTTGTCACCCCAAATTGCTTTAAAAATAAAAAAAAAAGCATTACCAAATACTAAGCAGTGGAGGTGGATGATTTGGCAGCTCCAGAGTGCACCCAGCACAGACCAAGGCTGTGACTGAGCACAAGGACAGAAGCCCCAGGGAGAGCTCAGAGCACTCACCCCCACTTTCCGTAGCAGATCTCCCACAATGTTGAGCGCAGATATTCGAGCTGAAGGAGTCAGGGGGCTGGTACCAAACCCATTTGGTATAGCTGCAAACACAGACACATCTCATTACTGCACTCCTCCACAGTTCAGGTTTTTCAAAACCTTAAATAAATCAGATTCTACATAAAAAAAACCCCAACATATCTATGATCTTGCTGCAGACATTTCATACAATTACCCACAACAACTGCAGGATCACTGGCCAGGGAAAAATGATAAAGCTTAATTCCTGCCCACTGCCCTCGTTCCCATTAGCCCCCCAGGCAGAGTTCATGCACTCTCCATCTGCAAGGCTACTGACTGCAATCCATCTAATCCAGCCAGAGCTCCCTCTGGAATCCACTCTTCTTAATAAAGTATTAATCCCTGTCACTGTCCAGAGCCTTCCAGATGGGAAAAGGGGCTGGACTAACATCTCACTGCCTCACAGAGGAAACAGGACCCCTGAGAAGGCAGTGTGGTAACAGACTCCAAATTCCTGACCATGCTCACCCACCACTGCTGCTGCATATCTGAGCAGAAATATCAGGCCCTGCTCTTCCCTGAATTCCCAAATATCTTCAGGGCTCTTCTGCAGGCACCCACTGCAGAGTGCAACCCTCTGCCTGCCCCCAAAGGCTGTGCCAAAGCTGCCCTGTCCTTTTCCACGTTATTTACTCCTGCCCTGGCATTCCAACCCCCCTCCTGGGGTGTGTGAGATCCACACCCCACATCCCCCTCGGGCTCCTTAAGGAGCAGGAGCAGACCCCACTCCTGTGGATGATACCTTTTGGGGAAGGAAAACTGTTTTCTGATCCTTTTCCAACGGGTGTAGCTGGCAAGGAGAGAGAGGCCTGGACAGCTGAATCCATCTTCTCACAGTCCAGAGTGGGGGAGCTGGGTGCTGATTTTCGGGTCACCTCCTGCTGCCTTTCCCTCACAGCCAGCTCCTGCCGTAGGTCTGAGGGTTGGCAGAAGGGAAAAATAAACCACAAATCCCATCTCAGTGACTGATTCTCTCACAAACCCTCTCTCTGCCCATCTGGGAGGGGCAGGAGGAGATTCCCCAGCAATCCTGGACTGGTGCCTGCTGCTGCCTCCTCCAGCAGTGAGGACACCCCTCGGAGCAGCCACATCCATCCCACCCTTCCCAGTCCAGCTGGGGCACGGGCTGGACACTGCCCCATCCCTGTGGCTCCCATCCCTACATTCTCCCTCCAGTTAACAATCCACAGCAGCCAAAGGCAGGCCAAGGCTGCAGCCAGTTTCTCCATGCCTTGGCAAAGAAGGAGCAGACTGGAGCCCAGAGGGAAACACTGGGCATTAGGAAAGCCTGGCTTTATTCTCACCTCCTCCCCAGACTGCAGCTTATCCCTGCCCTGACCCCTTCCCTTTCCACAGCTTTCTGCCACAAAGAGAATCCAGAACAGCAGAGCAATGGATCTCTAAAATCCTCAGAAAGAGGCAAACAAACATTTTAAGTGAGTTGTTCCTTTCTGGACTGAGTAACTTCATTTTCACAGGCCTCCTGTTCCTTGCCTCAGTCTGGTACAAGAACAAAATTAACTGTACATGACAGATTTTAAGTTGTCACAAATATCTAGAACTGATTTTTGGTAAAACGGCAGAGCTGAGATAAAAATCTGTCTGGTCTCCCAGAAGAGGATCTGAGGCTGGTCAATCAGAAATGTCATATTTGAGTTTGACAGTACCAGTTCTTTTAGAGGCCACTGTTCCTGCTTGCTGCCAGGGGGAATAACTCACAAATGCTAAAAATTTCCAAATGACTCATCTAAGAAACAAGATGTCTGTTTTGCTGATTGTTCCAGTGTTCTAGAAAACAGTCCCCTGGCTTTTGCTGCTTTTTTCCAGTTTTATTGCTCTAATCTCAAATTACAATACATAGATTTCCTCTGAAAATATCTCTTTTCCTATTTATTACAAAATCCCTGGGCTTCCAATAAAGCTTCCAATTTCTGAGGCACAAACTTGCTTCAAAAAGGTTCATAAAGGAGAACAATAACAAAAAATCCCAGCCTGTTGTCAGGTGTGTTCTTACACTCGGGTCCAGACCTTAAATGAGGGAATATTTTAGGAAGCTTCATTTGGGAATCGAAGTTGGAAAACACCAACCTCTGAAGTACATTACTGGCTGGCACAGGCTTATGAGCAGATAACTGTTAGAGAATTCAGTTTATACCATCATTAAAAATGCTTCCCCAGCATCCTCCATGTGAAATCCACTGGGGAATTCCCAACTACTGATGATATCCCAGAACACCATCTCAAACATCTCTCACAGGTCTAAACACAGCCTTTCCTGGAACATCTTAAATAAGATATTTAAGATAATTTCCAAGGAAGAGAGGAGAGATTTTTTAAAGAGTTCCTTAATCATTAATGCTGTATTTTCCTGTCATTTCCTGTGCTTTGCCTTCCTATAAACCCACAGGGAGAGGAGCTTTTGAAGCAGCTTCCTCAATCCTGTTGTGTCTGTGGAACAGAGTATTTTTGTGTTCAAAATCCTGAATTCATCTATCATTAATTCTGCCCAAATGAGGACATTTTTCTTTTTGGCTACACTGCACATACAAAGAACTCCCTGTCAGTAACACCTAAAGCCTGCAGTTCAAGTCTCATCATGTGAGGCTTTCTAGAAACATGAGCTTTGCCTGCTGCACATCTCTTTTAGCAGACCAGGAGCCAGAACCAACCAGACCAGCCATACCTCTTGCTTCATCCTTTAATCTCTGTACAGAGACCAGCAATGACTCCTTGTCATCCAGCTCACTTTCTAAAAATGCATTTCTCTCAATAGCTTGGTTCAGCCTTTGTTCAAAGTCTTCCAATGAAACTATTGTTGCCCTAGAAACAAAATCCACAATATTAGGTTCTTCAGCTCAGCCAGCATAAAAGCTTATTCAAAGCCATAAGAGAAGAAAAATGTTAGCAGGGTTATGCTCAAGGTAAACATTTGAGAGCCATGGAAATGCTTCTTAGAAAGGAGTAATCAACTCCAAAGAAACGGGAGGAAAAGATGAGAAGAACCTGATAGCATCTGGCTCTCAGGGATGTGGCAGAGATGTGGGAAGAGGCAGAGCAGAGCAGCCAGCTCCATTTTCCCCAAGCCATGCTGCAAAGCTGTGCATTACTCAGTGCCCAGGTGGGGCTGTGCTCCCAGGGCTCTGCAGCCCGGCCGAGGGGGGAAGCAGAGCACTGGGACATTACCTAAGGCTCAATTCCTCCCAAAATCAGTGTCAAAAGTTAGTCATGAGCTCAAGAGCCCTGTGGAAACAGGGCCTCAGCTCTCAGATCTTTTTTCCAGATAGCCAGAGGCTCATTCCTGGTCTCCCTGAATCAGTGGCAGAATTCCCAGCCGGCAGAAGGGAAGCATGACCTCCTCCCAAGCTGGGCGTTCCCAGCAGCAGCCTGCTCACTCCAGGCACTTGCAAAGGGCAGGACTGTTCCCTGCAGCTGCTCTGCAAGGGACCAGGAGACTCCTCTGGCCTGTTGGATTGAGCAGGGACTATGGAAAGCAGGAGCTTCTGACTTCAAAGGGGCTCTGAGCCAGCAGGACACAAATGGGCGTTCCAAGGGCAGTGCAGTGGCCTGGCTGGCTCTGGGCTTGTTCCTCTCAGGAGCACAAAGTCCCACTGCCCCTCCTGCTGCTACAGCAACCAGCTGGTGGAGGTGAGGGGCAGCTGCACTGGGCAAACAATCCAACATCTTGGGGATGTTTGGGGTTTCTCTGATGGTTATTTTCCCTTTGAGGAACAGTAAGATGCTCGAGCTGAGCAGCAAAGATGTCTGCAGTGCAAACTGGAAGGGAAGGGGAGGAGGTTTCAGCCTTCACCTCTTTGCACGCTCCAGGTCATCGTTGGCCTGCTCCAGCTCCCTCACATACTTGTGCAGCTGATCTTTGATGGCCCTTGTCTGGCTCAGGTCATCCTCCAACAACGACACCTGCTTGTAACTCTGGGCATACTGGTGCTCCAGTTTCTCCTGGAACAAAGAACACAAGATAAAAATCAGCTGCTGGCACTGGCCAGGCCAGCAGCAGCAAGAGGGGACAAGAAGTATCTATCACTCTCTTTGCAGAAGGCTGGTTTGGGACTGCTGGTAATTCAGAGAGGGAGAAGGAACAAGCTGTGAGCGTCAGAGCTGGCCAGGGGACAGAATCCCAGACTCCCAGACATGTCACCATGGCACAGCTGCCTCTCAGGGCTGCATCCCTGCCTCTGCTCCCCACAGCCTGCACTGCCAGCTGCTCCAGGAAGGCAGAGACAAATCCAACTGCACAGCTTCCCTTTGGGTGCTTCTCCCCTGACAGCACCCACCCTGACACCAGAAATTGCCTCATGTGTCCATTAGTGAAAAGGAGCCACTGAAATCTGTCACAGAACCTGCAGGCCCACAAACTCATCCTCCACAGACTGAAGAATTCACTGCCAAACACCCTCTGAGGGCACTGAGAAACTGGGGAGAAACTACTGACCTCATAAAACACATCCTGGCCCTGCAAGCACAGCTGGGACCAGAGACACAAAGTAATCCCACAATCCCTCCTTCCACCCAGTGAATTCCTAACCTCTGTCTTCACTAAATAAGCCAAGACTGCCCAACATGAGGCTTTCTCAAGATTTCAAGAGAGACAAGAACTTGTTAACACAGAGGCATCAATTGAGAGCAATTCCTGGCTCCACAGACAGGGCTGTGACTGGATGTGGAGACTCCCTGAAAGATGTGCTCCAATCACCCATTTTCTGTTTCCTTTGGGGTCTGATGAAACCAAGGAGACCCCGAGGGTAGAAAAGCTGGTTTGCAAAGCAAGGGGCAAGGCAAAACCCCTCATGTTGTCCCCTGTTGCTATGCTGATGCTCCCAGTGGAACAAACAAAGCTCCTCCTTGGCACAGCCTCGGGAATTCCAACCAGCACAAAGTTTTCATGACGTGAACAAGAACAATTCTGCCAGAAATGTCCCTGGCCTTATTTGGGGTAGGTGCCATGCTTCAGTGTGGATCTTAACCAGACAACTCCTTTTTTATTTGGATGTTCAGTGCCTGAGAGCAGCCCAGATGATCCCAAAGGAACTCCAAGATGCAGCTGAAAGGAAAAGCAGCACTACCACAGAGAAAACCTACCTTTAATGTTTCCACTTCATATTTCAGTCTTTGGTTATCTGCTTGCAAATCTCTGTTTCTCTGCTCAGCTTGCACTAGCTGTGCCTCCAACTCAGCTTCTAATTCCCTGCTTCCCTCCTGGAATTCAGCCAGCTCTTCACGGGCCTCCTGGAAGCTGCAAGGAGAGTATTTCATCAGTGGCAAAGCCAGCAGCTCCCAAGGTAAAACAAAATCTGCAGCTCTGCTAAAATAAAAAAGCTGGAAAACGGGAGTTTTAAAGCACTTAAGTGTCATCCACAGACCTCAAAGGGGAAAAAGAAAAACGTGGGAACAGAGAAATTACATGAAGGAAATTAATTCTCTTACATCAAACCTTAAATGCCTGTGTGGAATCAAAGCTATTTACAGGATTCATGGGAGCCTGAGAGGCACTTTGTGCTCCATTAGCTTTCACTGCTGGCAGACTTGATGGACCAGACAATGAATTAAGCAAACATTTAACCAGATTTTGGTCAGAAACTGAAGAGAGAGCAACAGTTTCTGCTTCCCTGCACTAGCTGGAAAATTAAAGTTCATAAAACTCATGCAGAGTCAGGAAGCCAGGACATGCCTACCTCATACCACTGCAAGTTATTAAATACCAGAAGTGGCCACTCCACATACTTTGCTTATTAAATTTGCATCTTTACCACACATAATAGCTGAGCCCTGAGCAAGCAGAGAGAAAACCACCAAGGCTTTAGGACACAACACATCCATTGGTGTCTCTGATGGAATTTCTGACACACAAGAACAGCTCAGGGTTCTCCACATGGACAGGATGCTCCACATTCCCAACACCTCCCTCCCAAAAAACCCCAAACCAAACAAACAAAAGCCACTTGGACCTTGGGCTCTTTGGGCTTGAGAGGCTTTAACTCCCAAAAAAACCCCAGCCCACCCCCAGTCCCTCCAGAAGCACAGTGTTACTCCAGAGAGCAGCTTCTCTTGGCACTTTGGGTAACAAAAAGCCCTGGGCCCCCTCAGAGATGCAAACCACTGGTCCAGGCAGGACCAGGAGCTACAAAACACTTGAATAAAATGCAGCAGACACCAAATCAGCCACTTTTCATACCAGTAATTCCACTAGGAGAAGCTTGAGGGAACAGCAGTGATACAAGGCAAGCCCAAAGGCACCTTCTTGTGATAAAACATCAAGATACCACTTAAGGCAGCACTTTAATTACACAAAGGTGCACATGATCATAAAAAGGCTCTGCTCTTGCTCAAACATGCTCAAAACATAGCCTGCAGTTCCTGGCATGGTGACACTGGGCAAGAAACACTCAGCTCCCACAGAGATGGAAATTTTAAAGCTGAAAATCTTTTACAGAGAATTCTCTTCTCACAGGTTCTTTCTAAAGTAGCTAATAACCATCTTGGTGTGGCCTTGCAGAGGAACAGATTAAACAGTGTTCTGGTAATTAAGAACCAAATTCAGCTTGCAAATCCACAGTACCTTTGTTTGTACTTCAAGGAAAGCTCTTTCCAATATGCAGTTTCCTCCTTAGGACTCGAAAAAGTAGGGATTTCTTCACTGTCCATGATCAACACGACCTGCAGGACACAAACACAGGAACCCACTCAGGATAAACACAGGCAGAGCACCCCCAAAAGCTCTGCTGAACCCTGGGCTTCCCAGCCACGGCACCCACGCCCAGGGTGTCAACAATCCCTCCCAGGGTCATGGAGCACACAGACCTGCCCCAACGAGCCACAGGATTTTACCCAGCCTCTGGAAGTGCTCATGGAACAGCCTGAAATGAGATCAGAAGTTTGGGCTGTATTTTGTACTTGCCACCAAAATTCCAGTTGGTTCCACAAGCCCACTTAGGCCCACGGTGGGAAATACACTCCAATTTACAGCTATCAGTTTCCACTTTAGTTCATTAATGTTCTTAAAGAGGTTTTGCCTCCTACCTGCACTACAGCTGCTCTGAGAGCTGCAGAGGGGAGCAGTGAAGGAGGATGAACACTCCAAGTGAGGCAACTGCAAACAGCTCTGTGTAGAGAACAAAACTCAACTTGCTCTTCCTGCAGCAAGTCCTGGCTAATTCCTGCCTGTGTCCCATGCAGGTAACAGGAATTATCCCCAGCTCTGCTGCCTCGAGCAGACACAAGGAAGATCAGCCTCTCCCATAAAACAACACGGTCATGTCATAGAGGAGTGTTCCCAGCCCGGAGGTGTTCAGAGAGCTTCCCACGCCAAGGCAGTGCTGATCCCCTCTCCAGCAGGATCCTCCCTCCTTGGACCTCCACGGGCTCTCAGCCAGCACGAGAGACACAGCACAACGTGGACTTCTTATCCACTGCCCAGGAAGGGGGCAACAGTGGTCCAGGGGCCACCAGGCATTGGAGGCCCAGCTCTCAGAGGTGGTGGAGATAAAATGCACAGCAGGACCAGGAGAATGCTCAGACCCCAGCCAGGAGATGCAGCATTGCTGAGCCCTCCCCAGGCAATCCCACAGCTCTTTAAGGCATCTTTTTTTTCCTCCTCAGAAAGCCAAGCCTCCAATCCTGTCCTTAGCACCCAAAAAAAGAACGGGGTGGACCCAGCCTCCTCTGTGCTCCCAGCACAGGCTGTGAACAATGCCTGCACCAAGCCCATTGATCAGACGAGCTGACCTAAAAGTCCTGACTTTCACACTCCAACAGGCATCACTTCTCAGCCAACTCTGTCCCTTCGGGCTAAAATTGTCACACTGATGTGTTCTGTATCTCAGTGACCCACATTTCTGACACCTAAAAGTGGGCCAGAACAATCCCATGCTTTCGTCAGAGGGCAGCCAGGCCAAACACAGCGAGGCAGAAGTGGCACTCTGGGTCTCCAGCTGAGACTGCAGCTGCCATAAGCCAAGAGCAAATTTATCCAGAGGGTGCCAAGCACCTCAAACCCACCTCAAGTCTCACACTGTTTATTGAACTTCACAGCTTTATTGCAGAAGCAAACACGTCACAGCTCAGGGCTTCACACTGCCCAGGAGAAAGGAAGGCATTTCCTTCCCTGCACTGAGGAAATGCAAAGTACCTGTGGAGCCATTCCCAGCACGAATTTCAGACAGGGATTTCTTTGGGAGCACTTGCATCAGCTGTTACCAAGGCAGCTCAGTCACTCCACAGGGACAAATCCCAAGCCCTGTGCAGAAGCCTGTGGATGTGGAGCCCATTATTCCTGCTGCAGTTCCATGGGGGGAGAATGGAGGGGAGCAGACACCTGACAAAGCTCAGTGTGTCCAGCAGCTCCTGGACAGTGATTCCCACTGCCAGGACTGAGTGCTGCCTGATCCAGCACTGATCCAACCCTTCCACAAATCCCTTCAACCTTCCCCTGTCTGGCTCTGAACCGACACACTCGGAGAGGCTCAGACCAGCAGGGAGCACGTTCAGCCCAGAATAAATGAGACAAAGCACAACCCAGGCTCAGCTCCCACAGCTCCAGAGGAGCTGAGCTCAAAAGGTGAGCAGCCAAGCCAGCTGTCAGCAAAATTCAGGATGTGGTTAGAAAAAAATCTCGTACAAGGAAGCATCTTACATCATTTCCTAGAAGTAGCTGAGATAAGGCACAAGACTCCTTCCTGTCTGCTCACATGGGGCACACCCTTGGAAATCAACATCCCAGGGACTCCTGCAAGAACAGGAAGGGCTGCTGGGGCTCACGAGGAAAGGAGGTGTGTTTGTCCACACTCCTTGTCCAAAGATTTTTCCTTTCACACACGGGAGGGAGGAGATTCAGCCCAGCGCTGGCTCAGGCCCTGGGCAGGAATTCTTCCATCCTGACCCTCCCAGAGCTTCTCCAACTCTCTCCTCCTGCCTTGCTCAAGGGGGTGGTAGGTCATGATTGCCCTTTTCCATGCCTCCCACCATCCCTAATGCCATCAGCAGGGATTGGGGATCTGGGATCTGCTGACTGCTCTGCACAAAGCCCTGCTCTGGATGCCAAAAACTGAGATGTGCAGTGCTGAGCTCCAGCATCCGTATCCTGCTTTTGCCACTTGTGTTCCCTTGAGTGCAGGAGGGGCAGGAGAAAGGCACAAGAGCACACAGACACTCTGCAAACACTGTGGTTCATGGCCAAATACCAGCCTGGGAGCTGGGAGCTGCTGACATCTCCCCCACAGGAAAATCCTTCACTCTGCCACCCTTTGCCCATTCCCCCAGAATGATGGCACAAAAACACGGATTGTGCAAGCAGAGAGCAAATCCCAGGAGTAATGAGAACATAACCAGACACTTGAACAGAACCAGACAATTCCACACATCTCCCACGGAATACCAAGAGTTTAACAAAAACTGCTTTGCCTCAGCCTGCTGCCTGTTGTCCTGGCCCCAGGAATTCTGTCAGGAGCTGAGAACCAGCACGGCCAGTCCTTCCTATTCAGGGCTTCTTTGCATACGTGGCACTTGCAGAATCCAGCCTTTGACAAACAACACTGAGGCTTTCAGGGAGCAGACAAGACAATGCAGCAGCGTCTTCCAGCGAAAATGAGAGCAGGCTTATGCTGCTGCCCACTCAGATTCATTCCAACACAGCTTAGCATTCACACAGTGCCCTGGGAAAACACAGCTCCGTGGGCACAACTCCAGCTCCAAAGCTGCTCCCAGACAAGAACTACGTTCAAAACACCGGGGCTCCTTTCAAGCCCCCCCGACAAAGTCAGCAGGACGGAGCAACTCTCCACTCTGAAAAGGAAAGAACTTTTCCACGCTGAGATGACTCTAAAAAAACACAGTGTGGAGGTTAAGAACTTGTCGAAATCCAGAGGGGTTTCTACAGGACAAATCTGTTTTGCCACCTCGAGAGCATCCTCAAAATGAGAGGAGCAGTATCCTCCAGATATCACGAGAGCCAAAGGTTCGAGAATGCACCAGAAGCAACCAAACACATGCAGACAGTAAAAAAAATACTGTAATCTAAGGAATCTTGCATTCAACCCCAAATCTCTGTGGAGCCACCTTCCAGCTAAGCCATGAAAACACAAACACAGCTTGAAGCGTAACACAGTACCTTAAAAAAGCTTCCCGGGCTCTCCATGTGACGGGAGACTGCAGCGAAGGCTGGGATGAAACTGAAGACCAAAACACTGAGCCTGAAATCTAACCCGACTTCTCAGCTGGGACCCACCCCTTCCACAGCCGGGCACCCACCCCTCCCTGCCCTCAAAGTCACTCAGTCGCTCCCAGCCACGACAGGGATGACTTTGAGCACTGCTCACCCGCTGCAATTCACCCTGGATGTACCTGCAGCATCTCAAGTGGCTGCATAAAGCATTCCTCCTGATTTTAATTGCCTCACGCTCTCCCACTTAAAACCAGCTCATAAATATTGCTGTATCAAGAGAATGAGCATTATTTGATCTTTAAAAACAGGTAGTTTTCCTGCACATTCTTCTGCTTTCTTCCTCCCAACCCCATCTGCCCAATATTTTCAGACATCAAACATGAAATATGAGGCAGAAGCAAAGCGAACGGGACCAACCACAGGGCTGAACTCCCCCAGCTACGCCTGGCTGCTCCCCCCTCCCAAGGCACCACAAACGTCCACTGACCTTTGGAATTAAACAAGCAACCAGCTCAAACAGGACTTGATCAAGAAGTTCTGCCAAGCTCACATGTGGCCTTCAGTTCTCGAGATAACAACCCAGTCTGGCTATCACAAGACTGCCAAGTGCCCCCTTCTCGGAGGCACTGACGAGTCACCGAGCGCTGGCACCGTCCAGAGCTGCCACGCAGAGCAGGAAGGACTGTCCCCAACCAGCTCCTCTTCCTCCTCCCCCTTTTTGCTGATTCACAGGCAGAAAAGCAGAAGAAATCTTGTTTCCACCACTCTTCACCTTCTCAAACCACGAGGACCAACAGGTAACCTCCAGCTCCCGAAGCTCCTGACTTTTTCCCCGCAAACACAATCAAGACTCGAAGCGAGGTAACCCGAGCACTTCAGCCAAAACTCAAAGCAAATGTGCATTGTCTTATCAGAGGATGGAAAACAAACAAGCCAAAGCCATGGATGAGATTTCACCAATCAATTTGGGCTTGTTCTGCTCATCCTGAAATAGGAGCCGGCAGATTTCCATACGCGTTTGGATGAGTGCCTGCAGCCATCGCCGGGATGAAACTGAACCTCTGGGAAGTGAACCTTCTCCCGCAGTTCTATTTTTGAACTGAATGTTCTCGAGTGAACCACAACAAATACCTCCTTCTCTCTCACAACAGCGGCACAGGAGCTTTCAGGAAGAGAAGAAAGTCACCGAGCACGGCGTCAGCACAACGCTCCTTGCTCTGCTGCAATCATAAATCCTGCAGTTCCAATTTGGGCAGCACGGGAGGCAGGAGAGAACCAATTCCTACCTGCAGCAGCTTGGTGCCAAATTCAGAAAAGCCTTTAAGATAAACCAAGCACTTCAAGATAAACCCAGCGCCGTGCAGCAAAGCCTTGTTATCTCAACAGCCTCATTAATCAAATATAACATGTCTGCTCTACACCACATGGCCGAGACTCATCTGTCTGGTGAATATTTGATATCCAGTCACAGAAAAACCCTTGAAGAGTGAGCCAGCACTGGGCTGGAAGCCTTGAAACCAGAAGAAAAGCAGTGATGCAAGAAGCCTCTTCTCAGAAATCAAGCTACGACTACCCAAAGTACCAGAATTTTGTATTAAAAACCAGAAACGTGGGAAGTTTCAGACATTTGACCTCTGTTCCTTCCCAAGCAATCCCACTGAAGTGACTGAAGAGGTTGGTGCTCCTGGTGCAGGTTCAGCACCTGCAGTGGTGAAGGAAAGGCCCCTGGAGATGTGCACGTCCCGGACCAACCTGGCCTGAGCGCACAGTTTGCTCCCGGCTCTGTAGCCAGGAACTCCAGAGGGGTGAATCCTCACAGAGCAGAGCAAACAGCAAACTGAGAGGGAAACTCAGGCTGTGGAAAGGATAAGCCTGGCCCTGACTCAGTCTCTGCTCCCTCCCAAGCAGGCTGGTGAGGTGTGACAGGCTGCAGTGCCAGCTGAACCCCTCTGGACATCACCCACCCACCTCCACCTTCTCCAGCTTTCTCCTCAAACCCTGAGCAATCCCAGGGCTCCCACCCAGCAGCAAGGATTTACCTGGGAGCCTGTGGCACACACAGCACAGAGCCTGCACCAGTGACAGCTCTGGGCCTGCCTGTTACCCAGCAATTCAAACCACCCCGGTGACAACACCTCCTGGGAGGGCGGTGGCCAGAGGGGGAGATGCTTCTGGACACCACAGAACGAGCCAGGAATTCCAAGGGAAAAGCACTCAGCATGGATTTCTGCCAAAAGCACTGATTTCTGTTGCTTTTACAGCTCTGAAGTTCTACCAGGGCCAGGGGGGGTAAATTGGATTTGAAAAACACTCCCTGAAATGGCATTACAGACCAGCCCCCAGCAGGAATATTAAAAATAACCCCCTAAATTCAATGTTCATCAGGAGAAGGAGCCAGCACAACCTCCCACTGAGCTTTGGGGACAGGAGAGCCCTGGAGGGACACAACCACATCATGAAAAATCTGCTCTGATGGGTCTGGCTGGCTTTGCCCAGGGCTCAGGGCAGCACAGCAGTGCAGTTTGCTGAACACACTCCCCAGCTTATCTTCATTATGTTTGTGGTGTCACAGACATCAAGGGCTGCAAAAATACCATTTCCTTTCTGCAGTCTGACTTTCCTGGCACCTCAAAAATCCAATGTAATGGACTGAGGGCATAAACTGTACTTTGTTGCTGTACTTCTTGGCAGTCTGCTGCCAGCAGTGTCTCCAGAGACCAGATTCCTTGTGACACCAAGGTCACAGACATCATCAGTCTCGTGCTTTCTCTCCACTCTCTTCTTTTCCTTTCTTGTCTCTGTCCTTCTCCACCAAATGAGGAAATTATCTTACAGATCTGCAACCTCTAAAGAGTCAGGGGAAAAAAAAAGAGGGATTTCCCCTGAAGAGGAAGAAAGGCAACTCAGACACTGACTCAAACACTTTGCACACTTCCTTCACTTCTGGGACTCCCAGTGACATGTGGGATTAAATCTTCTCCCCTGGGCTCTGCCTCCACATCTACAACAACACAGAAATGCAGAGCCCAGCCAGGGGATCTCTTCATTAACCCCAGATCCACACTATTTACCCACCCCTGCCACATCCTGTGCAGCCACAGTTTGAGCTGGCACCATCAACCAGCCCGTCTGAGCAGCCACACTGCAAACACATCAAACTGACATTTAAATAAATAAATAGAGAAGCACAGAGCCATGGAGGCTGGAAAAGACCTCTGAGATCATCAAGTCCAACCTCTGACTAATCACCACCTTGCCAACCAGGTGCCACATCCAGGAGTTTCCTGAACACCTCCAGGAATGAGGACTCCACCACCTCCCTGGGGAGCCCCTTCCAAAATATATAAAAACCTCCCAGTCTCTTTTCTGCCTTGGGACAGCTTCTTCCTCTTACAGTTACTGATCTCTCTAACAAAACACTGACCTTGGAAAGGCCACCAGCTCTCTGCAGCATCCAGGAATTTTTTCTTGGGAGGGGGGAGGTTGGAAAAAACAATAAAGGAAGAAAGAAATTTTTCTGAAATATCCAAGGAACTCTTCTACAGCAGTTTCTTGTATTTAACCACCTCTCAGGCAACAAATGCCACAGGCACCCAAAAGTGCCCCCCACCCCCTGCACTCGTGAGGGAGCCAGGAGAGTGGCAGAGGGAACAGAGAAGCCCTGAGTCACTCCCAGAGCAGGCTGGGCTGTGGGTGGGAGAGCACGGCTCTCCTCCCCCCTGGAAGGACAGGGGTGTGTTGGTGGGAGTCCCTGGGCTGAGGTCTGGCCCCGGGAATGTCTCTGCGCTCCTGTCAGTGCATCCTTTCCAGCACGTCTGCTGCAATTCGGGTCAGGCTCATCAGCGAGCCGGGGCACGGGCTGCTGGGGCTGGGCACGTTCCGAGGAGCTCAGCGGGGCTCTGGGCGGGACAGGGAGGGCAACGAGCTCAGACACAGAGCCGAGCTACTGACAAACAGCGACACACAGCACAGAGCACGGGGAAGGCCCACCGAGACCATCGAGCCCAGGCTGTGACCAAACAGCCCCTGCTGCCCAGAGCAGGGCACTGAGGGACACAGAGCAGGGCACTGAACACCCAGA
>VZRX01020578.1:0-19272 GCA_013398075.1 Notiomystis cincta
CTGTCCAAACCGGGACAATACATACTTCTGTGTCCATTCCACTTGTTCTCTGAGAGGTTTTGACAGAGCAGGTTGTCTTTCTCAAGGGAATAAGGCAGACCTCACTGAGAGCAGAAGCACTTTTAGATCTGAGTTTATTCTCTTGAATTGTCTTGGAGCAAAGGCATACAGACATGCATAGCCTTGCAATGAAGCACGGGTTTAAATAACAAATGTATTTGAAAAACTGCTTGATCTTAATTCACATAAAGTTGTATTAAATTATCTACCACACATTACAATTCTTTGCCATGAGCTTGAAAGAATAACTGGCTCTCCTCAGGACTAATGTATGCACTGGAACAAACCTCTGGTTTTTTCACGTTATAAAATCTTTGTTTCCTCTTGGAAGCACAAGAGTTTGACCTCTCCAGTAAATAGGATTAAAGTTCTTAGAACCTTGCAGGCATTTCTCGTTATTACTCACAGCATCCTACTAGGAAGATAAGAAATTTCTGCTGCTTCATTTTATATCCTGGTAAAAAATAGGAGCACAGAAAAGCTGAGCTATTTACCAAGGCTTTTGTCTGTATCTCACCTAACACTGAGGATTCTGGACAGCTGGTGCTGAAGTTGTGTGATTACATTGTATTTGAAGTAAATACAGGAGAACGTTATCTTTAAAAGAGCAAAAGCAGTGAAACACTTTTTCTTCTTAAATATGAATGGTTATATTAATATTTTTAATATTAATTCCATTGTATTGTTTCTAAATGGGAGTGTGTTTTATCCACTGTTAAGAAAATATAAAGTTTAACCTTGGAGAATAAACGTCATAAATGTATACAATCTGTCAGTGCTCTGAGCAGTGCTAAAGCTGCCAAATATAAGAAGCAGTGTTAATATTTCTCTTCCATTGCAACCCAGCTGAAATCTCTCTTGTAATTTTCTACTAGGAAATTTTTAGATTTGTTTTTTCTTCCTGAAAGGTTACTTCAGTTTCTGCAATTTTTCGTAAAAACCATCTCTTCCACTCTGATTTTGGGCAAACATACCACTCACTGCTGCCTGCTAACACTGTTTCTTGATTCTGATCTGATTCCCTTCCTCAGTGAGATTCTTCCTTCTTGCTATTTGCTAGGACTTGAATATAGCATCAAACATCTGTGAAAAGCATGAGATTCTGGAGGGAATATGACAGCTTATGTCCTGTTTTTTGCTGGAACAGAGTTAATTTTCTTCCTAAGTATATGGTATAGTGCTGTAGGGTTTGTATTTAGTATGAAAACAGTGTTGATAACACGCTGATGTTTTAGTTTTTGCTAAGTTGCACTAACCCTAAATGCAGCTTCCCATGTACAGGTGCACAAGAAGCTGTGAGGGAGCATGAGCAGGACAGCTGACCCAAAGTGGCCAAAGGGATATCCCACACCATAGAACATCATGCTCAGTATATAAACTGGGAGGAGTTGGCCAATTGCTGCTGCTGGGGATGACCTGGGCATTATTCAGTGGGTGAGCAGTGGTATTGTGCACCCTTTGTCTGTCTTGGGTTTTAGTCCTCTCGTTTTCTCCCTGTTTGTTGTTGTTATCATCATCATCATCATCATCATCATCATCATCATCATCATCACCATCATCATTATTTTGTTGTTTCAATAATATATTGCTAGAATTAGTATTCTTATTTTATTTCAATTTTAGACTTCTTATCTGAACTCACATATTTTACCTATTTTTCCAATTCTCCTCATCCTCCTGGGGGATGGGGAAGAGACAGTGTGCATGGTACGTAGTTGCCATCTGGAGTTAAATAATGACGACGTTAAATGAGAAATAATGCAGAAACTTCCTTTTTCTTGTGATATGGAACAGCTTTTTCTCCTTGTCAGATGCTTCACATCTGTCATAGACTATTTGATACCCTTGCATCCATCACATACTGTGTCTTAGATCAAATGCCATGCAATTCACATAATTTCAATTCATCACAAAGCCAAATATGTGTCTGCACTGGGACCAGGAAACATCAGCTAACAAATCCAACTAAATATAGTGAAATCTTTGACACTTTTGTTGATCTGTGCTCCATGAGCACACAGGGGTTTCANGAATATAGCATCAAACATCTGTGAAAAGCATGAGATTCTGGAGGGAATATGACAGCTTATGTCCTGTTTTTTGCTGGAACAGAGTTAATTTTCTTCCTAAGTATATGGTATAGTGCTGTAGGGTTTGTATTTAGTATGAAAACAGTGTTGATAACACGCTGATGTTTTAGTTTTTGCTAAGTTGCACTAACCCTAAATGCAGCTTCCCATGTACAGGTGCACAAGAAGCTGTGAGGGAGCATGAGCAGGACAGCTGACCCAAAGTGGCCAAAGGGATATCCCACACCATAGAACATCATGCTCAGTATATAAACTGGGAGGAGTTGGCCAATTGCTGCTGCTGGGGATGACCTGGGCATTATTCAGTGGGTGAGCAGTGGTATTGTGCACCCTTTGTCTGTCTTGGGTTTTAGTCCTCTCGTTTTCTCCCTGTTTGTTGTTGTTATCATCATCATCATCATCATCATCATCATCATCATCATCATCACCATCATCATTATTTTGTTGTTTCAATAATATATTGCTAGAATTAGTATTCTTATTTTATTTCAATTTTAGACTTCTTATCTGAACTCACATATTTTACCTATTTTTCCAATTCTCCTCATCCTCCTGGGGGATGGGGAAGAGACAGTGTGCATGGTACGTAGTTGCCATCTGGAGTTAAATAATGACGACGTTAAATGAGAAATAATGCAGAAACTTCCTTTTTCTTGTGATATGGAACAGCTTTTTCTCCTTGTCAGATGCTTCACATCTGTCATAGACTATTTGATACCCTTGCATCCATCACATACTGTGTCTTAGATCAAATGCCATGCAATTCACATAATTTCAATTCATCACAAAGCCAAATATGTGTCTGCACTGGGACCAGGAAACATCAGCTAACAAATCCAACTAAATATAGTGAAATCTTTGACACTTTTGTTGATCTGTGCTCCATGAGCACACAGGGGTTTCACAAGTCTCTTGATATGGAAACCTTTCAAAGGAAATTTAACTCAGCTACAGAAAAATCCTGGTACCTGCGGTCATGTGAAGATGCTTTCACCTTTTCATTCACTTCCTTCTTCCTTATAGTTTGATTATAGCTCAGATATCTCTGGGACAAACACCAAGTATCCTTTTAAGTTTTTCTGGAAATCCATATTGATGGGATTCCCTGGACTGTCTGAATGTGCACTTTGGATAGACAAGGCAGGTTCATACCATGACCACTTTTTTACCATTATATGGGTATCCTACACTGTAATTATTTTTTTTGAATGCAATAGCCATTGGCAGGAGAAGATAAGAAATTAGCATCTATTGCCAGGTGAGATTAGGAAAATACTATTCTAAAGGTCAAGAATGATAAAGGGTCAGATTTTTGAAATGAGCTGGGGTGCAGCAAATGCTCCATAATCTTAATGCGAAATGGCGTTGCCATCTTCTTATCTTCAATGGAGAGAATGGAGCATTTATGGACCTTTGACCTTGGAGGAACTGTGTGGAGTTCAATGGAAGAATTGCATGCCACAAAGACAGATATTATTTATTAATAAACAAGGGGAAAGGAAGGAGATGGCACAATGAGTAAGGAGGGCACTTATATTAAGACAATTTCTTTCTTTTATGTACTGTCTAAATTCCTGTGTTTCTAAACCTCACTGTACTACTATGTTTTTCAAAGTAAACAAAATAATTCAATTTAGAGTACCAATGTCTTTGTGTTGCTTTCTGAATGCCCATTTTAAGGAAAACATGTAGCAGATCTTCCTCAGAACTCTGTATGACTTAAGGGCTACCATCCTTTAACCTTGCTTACTTTAACCGTCCTTTGTCTCAGGCATGAAAATCTTCACCTATATAGGTAATGGGGGCCTGGAGAGATAGCAGCTGTATTTAGTCTATTTCATCTGATGAACTTTAAATCAGCCTCAACATAAAAAAGAAAAAAAGGGGGGGAAAAAAAGAAAATAAAAGCAGCTCAAAACCCTCAGAACTCAACAATCATTAGGTGTTTTCAAGTGGTCTGAAAAATGTGAAGTATGTAAATACTGGTGTTATTACCAAAGTTTCATGTTTATATCTCATTGTTTTTACAACCAAATGCTCACAGGCTTTTAAAATTGACATTCCTGTGCAAGGTCAATCTATCATCACATCATCTAATTTTATCCATATGAAAGTTAGTCATCGCAGGTAATTATCTACAGCCAACACAGAGAATGTAGCATCTCCACAGGCAATCCATTCTAAATATCTCAGATATCTAGTCTTGAAAGGAATTAATTGCTCACTACTGATGCCAGTATCTCTTCACTACAATCATAGGGAATTTAAGCATTTTGCTTAATTAAATTGCCCACATTTTTTGAAACTGAAGTCGACCAAAATAAATGGTCTTTATGGCAATCTGTCTTCTAAGGAGAGACCAAGATTCCATTTGAACTATGTGAGGTCTAGTGATTAGCAAAAGTCCTTAGCATCCTCTGTGGAATTTTCCTTGTGGAAAACCATGTCAGTTTGGGCCATTGAGGATATAAGCTTCAGAGGGTGCTTTGTTGAAAAAAGCTCTCAGAATCTACAAGGAGGGAGGGATGGATGCATGCGTGCATACATGGATGCTAAAGGCTGTTATAAAATGAAACAACTAATTGAGTCTGGAGCCTTTGAGGGTTTAATGGTAATAAACAACACCCAGGAATAGCTCAGTAATTTGAACATGCCAAATTTGGGAGGTTTCTTTGATGTGTGATAGAAAGAAATTTGAATCAGCATGAGAGTCTGAATCAAACAACATAAGCCCTACCATAACCTGCTGGGGCTGGCATTCTTCTGGCTTGATAAAAGGTTTCACAAGGCATTAAGTAAAGTCCATAGGGGGTGGGAACATAAACACAAGCAGAAGCCACCAAAATGTTAGCTCCAGTTTTCCCTTCCATGTCATCTTTCTTCGTTTTCCCCAGAATGAATTTTTCATGAAGTGGTTAACATAATCACCTGTATGTCTAAAAAAAAAATATATATACACATGTATATACTGGACATCTAGCAAAGTTCTAGGGTGGAGCACTTGTTACGGTAATTTTTCACCAACTTGTAAACAAGCTTGGACACAAATATTTTATGATACAAGCAATCTCCTATTTAAACACCACAGTTTTAGTCACATCAGTGTAACTCAGGTTCAGCATTCTCTTACAAAACAAAGTTTGCAGCTCATCCCTGGCAGGTTGGAGCTGAGGTAGAGGGAATTTCATCCAGATCAACGTATGCCATTGCCAAGAGCCATCTTTTGGGGTTGTTCTTCTTCCCAGAAGTACAGCTTTCGTCACATAAAATGTTGAGTCGTATCAGCTGCAGCTGCCACTCCACACACAAAGATGATAGCTCAAGTGGAAAGCTTTAGCTGCTGAATGCTGCATCAGAACAGCTCAGCTTTAAAGCCTTGAGATTATTTAGAGCCACTATGTTTAGAGCCTTTAGGGGAAGAATACCAGACAAGTTAGATCACTATGAAAAATGATCACTAGGGACTACAATACATAATAAGGTATATAAATAAGTGTCACACAGAAGTGCTGTGGAAAAATAAAAAACAAAGCTTGCAACATTCTTCCACGTAATGGCTTTATGGAAACATTACAACATTACACAAAGCTCAGAGTACAATATGAACCCCTGCAGACTCTCAAATGTGGTAAGCTGTAGGGTACAGGAACCCACAGAGAAGCAAAAGCAAAGGTTTAATGGTATTTTAAATGTTATGACTACATAGAAGGAGAAATCTGCAATCTAATCCTTTTCAGAATTCTTTGTGCATGGCAGAATAGGCGGGAACTCTGATGCTGTCCTCTAAATCCAGCTGTGACCCAAGAAACATTGGTGATGGCAGCATTTAAGGGAAAGAGTTTGCAAAGGCAGAGCTTAGGATATCATCGAGGTGTGCAGCTCTTGTTTTCTCACTTATTGCAGTGCAACCCTGGCATGTGTATACATTTCCATTTTGAGAGATCCTATCCTAGTGCAGCAAATAAATTTTGCTCCCAAAGGAAGAAAGACTGAAAGACTTGAATAGTCAGACTCCATGTATTTGCCTTGAACTGGAATTCAGTTCTATGGGAGGTCCCTAGAAACTGAAAGGAAAGCGATGTGGTTTCTAAAGTATGGTGCTTCCAGGTTAAAAGAAGTCACTTCAAGATTTAAAAATATTATAAAATTGCTCAAGCTTCTGCGAAGTTTCATCATCTCTAATTCAGATAGCACTAATGCAAGGAAAATAATTTAACTATGGATATTAACTTCTGCTGGACAGGTTTGCCTTCTTTGCCCTGTAACCCCTGGATTTTTCTCAGTATGAATCAGATGGGAAAACAGTAGAAGCTTTGCCACGTGAAAGTGTCATGGAAATGCATTTAATGTGTTAAAATTTCCTTTCAACATAGTTGTCCTTTTACAACTACTGGATAACCAAAAATGTTCTTGTTTTAGTTAACATTGCCTTCTGATTTGTTTTTTTGTACATCTTTGCGAATTTAGTCTTGAACACACATATCTCAAGCTTGAAAAAAGAAAGTTCAAATTAATGAAAACTGTTCAACAAGGAATAGTTTTCCTTTCCTAGAAGAGGAAAACAAACCAAGAAAATTAAAACACATCTCTTAAAAAACACTTATTTTATTGCCTTGAAACAAACCTATGTCTGTCACAAGTCCCCTTATTAGCCAGCTGTTTTGTTAACTGAAATATTGATCAAGCCTGTCACACTTTCTTTGTCTGTCAGGAACAAGAAAAGGTGCTGACCCTTTCAGGAAATTGTAGTGACAGGTCTGTAATTTGATAATCACTTGTTGAGAAAAGATTTCATTTTGCTCCCTGATGTAAATTTGGGCTACTTAGTTTCCTTTGATTTTTTTTTTAAGTGTCAAGCTTAGCTTTCTGAAAACTTCAGAGTTAGATAAAGAAACACAGTATGATTATTGCTTTTTCAGAATAAACGATATAGGGTTTTTTCTCTTTAGTTGAGGTGACTGTGCTAATTGATGAGAAGCTATTTATCTTTTTTCTCCAGTTTCTCATCATATGAGAAGAATGCCTACAGAAAAATTCTGTCATGTTTTTTTTTTTGCAGACTGGAACTATAACTTGGCAGCCATTTCCAACTGCTTTTTTTACTGTTGATGTCAAGGAGTCATAGAGTCATACAATGGTTTGCATTGGATGAGACACTAAAGGTCATCTAGTTCAAATGTGTCTGCCATGGCCATGGACATTTTCCACTAGACCAGGTTTCTCAAAGTGTCATTTAACCTGGCCTTGAACACTTCCAGGGATGGGGCATTCATAGCTTATCTGGACAATCTGTTCCTGTGCCTCAGCATCCTCACAGTGAAGAATTTTTACCTAGTATCTCTTCTAGACTTGCCCTTTTACAGTTTGAATCCAGTCCCCTTGTCCTTGCAAATAAATGGCCTTGCAAATAGTCTTCCCACCACAATAGGCTGTTTTGTGGAACTGGACATTTCCCCTCATTAAGTGACTGAGAAACTGGAAAAGTACCTCTCATGGGTTTTTTAGCTACCTGTGAGGCCCAGAGTAATGTTCCTTTTTCCCAAGGACTTTAAGATAACCAAATTACCTGTTTACTCAGCTTTGCTACCAGCACTCAGAAATGTTTTGGAGTAGATCTATGCATCCTGCAGAGTAGAAAAGGTTCTCTCTCAAATTTTTGAGTAGTCAAATAACTAAGTTAGGCAATCCTTCTGTAATTATTTTGTACCATTAAATGTTCCATCCATCAGAATTTAATTGTTGTAATTAACAAAAGAAGTATTCTTCCTCTTCTTTCTATGTCACTGAAATCATCTTCTGCATGCCATTACTTGGCATCGTTCATTGAATTGAAGATTGTGTGTCTTCATTTGACGAACAAGGCTGTCACCTTCCCTGGAGTTTTCTTTCTTTTTAATACGATCTAAAGTAGCAAAATATTTTTCCCCACAGCTAAACTACAGCAATCATGCCCAGAGGTTACACACACCTGAACAGCTACTTCTGCAACAAATTTCATTTTCCTCTCAGATGAGCTACATTGAAACCAATTGGCTGAAAAGAGATTTAATGTTGAGGCATGTTATTAATATAGCCCCAAACTGAAGAGCATATTAGTTTGCCATTCTACTGTGTTGGTGCCTGATCATGAGTAATGTATGAGTTCTCTTCAAGGGAAATATTCAAAGTGGTGTCAAACATCTTGCAGAGTGGAGGTTCAGCTTTTACAATCCTATGTCAAAATTGAGATGCTGTTGCTTTTCACTTACTTGGGTTGTTTAAACTTGAAGTTTCTACTTGGTCACTAATGAGTTGATTCTGTCCTCAGATGGATTATCTGAGACCAATTTTGCTGTGTTCTGGCCTTCAGAGATTAAGGATATGGCCATATAATTCCCTCCTAAAATAAGGTGAAATGTAAAATCCATTTTACTTGAATTCACACCATGAAAAATTATATTTGTAGGCCAAGATCAGGTTCCATCTATATGTATTCGGTAGAGAGAAGCTGTTTTAAAAACATCCTAACCTGAGTATTGTACGATAATGAACATGACCAGACCTTCTGAGGATGTCTCTTTTTTCCTACTGACCAGAGGCAGAACATGAATCAGAATCAGACACAGAATCACATATCATATCCTGACTTGGAGTGGTCATGAGGATCATTGAGTCCAGCTCCTGGCCCTGCACAGCACCATCCCCAAGAGTCATACCATGTGCCAAAGAGCATTGTCCAAACACTTCCTGACCTCTGTCAGGCTGGTGCTGGGACCACCTCCCTGGGGAGCCTGTTCTAGTGCCCAATCAACGTCTGGGTGAAGAACCTTTTCCTAATAGCCAGCTTAAACCTCTCCTGAAACAACATTAGGCCATTCCCTGAGGTCCTGTCACTGATTGCCACAGATCAGTGCCTGCCCCTCCTCTTCCCCTCATGACGAATATTTAGACTGCAATGATGTCTTTTGAATCATGCCTAGCTTTAGAGAGCTAAATCTTGATGAGGTAAGCTCCAAACTTACTGACAAATATTTCCTTATCCAATTCAAGACAGATCAAAATAGCATTTTTCACATCTAGAAAGCATCTGTAATTCCATGGCAACCTCCTTTGCCAGAACTGTGGATTGACATCTCATCTGTCTGTCTGATGTACATTCTGTTGCAGTAGTTTGTTATTGCCTCTGTAGTATCCTCAGAAGCAGTTTAAAACTCCTTTCATTCATATTGGAGAAAAGCAGGTGTAATTCAGTGAATGAAGAAATAACTCTGTGCAACACCAGAATTAGGTCTTTTGAAAAACAAACAAGAGCTATGACAGTGGTATCAGGCATGTAATGTATACATCCTCTCAAAGACAGGGATGAAAAGGTTAAGGAGAAAAGGAAAAAGCAGAAAAAGTGAGTCACTTAGGAAGGAGTTGGCCAAGAATATTATCTGTATGTTTCAGTAACTGTTGCTTTCTAATTTCATTTTTCTGTTAGGCAAAATTGTGCTTTGGTTTTACCATTTTTGGGCTTATTGCATATTAAGAGCATTTCTTCTAGGAAGTTCATAGTTTCACAGAAATATCCAAAAATATAGAGGATCACTGCTTACAGCAAGAGGTGGCAAGGCTTGCTGAAGCTGGTATTTTTTAAGGTGATGCAATGTGATGATATCCTGACTCATCTGTTGTAGCTATTAGACTGTTCATAGTAGTATTGTGTTCCCTCTTCCTTCGTGTCAGTGGAATATTTTCCTCCTCTTTTACTTTAGATAAACTTCACTTGGTTACACCTTTTTGCATAGTTTTATTCCTGGATGTGGCCCTAACAATGGAATATTAATTTTGCAACCGAGGTTTGACACACGAGACACCCTTCCCACTACTGCCACTTCAGCTCTTCTTTAATAGTTTTTAAATAAAAGACCACTTTCTCATGAGCACTGCCTGATGCCTCAGCTGTGGTTCTGAGGAGTTTTATCAACCATAGGTGGTGCTGTGATGTAATTCTTTGATTATGGTTTTTTTTTTAAGTAGCTAAAAGAGGTATAGAGGCCACCAAGAAAGAATCAGTGGTTACAGTTTTCAGAAAAAAATAATAAAATAAAAATAAAAATTGATGGGATTATTTCAAAACAAACTCTGTGTGTGTTCCAGTATATGTCTGAATTGTCAACTTCTTTTACTCTCTATCTTTCTATTTATATATTTTTAAACTTGTACATATTTGTTTTCCACCACCTCTGGCTGTACTTTTCATTCTGGTACTTACTGGGTAGCCTATTTGTTAGATATCTCACAGCTTGATACCTTAATTTACTTTATGTGCAGAAAAGCATCAAAATAGAAGTTTCTGTCTGTATTTAACTTTATCAGTGTCCATCTTTTTGTTGATCTGTATTTACTATCCTTCACTCAGTATTTCTGCTTCTGAAGTTCAACCGCAGACAGACTTGAAATCATGAAATGGAGCGTTGAGCCAGAATCTGCTCCAAATTCCTCCAGCTAGGAGGCCAGGGGGATTTACCAAACAAAAAGTCCAGACACTTACCTGAGCCCTTTGAAATCAGTACTTTTCTGTATGCAAGTCCTAGAAATGTCCTGGAAAGCCGTTTCTGACAGGCTTTCTGTTTTAGTTTAGCTGAAAGGGTCTGGAAGCATCCTGTCATACAGTATCATTTTGAAAATTAGTGCAATTACTATAAATAAGAATTTTAAAAACAAACATGTTCTTTTTTTTCATTACCCCTCCACCTGCACATTCTCTTTAGATTTGATTTTTGTCCCAAGATTAGTTCATTATTATGCCTTAAAAGCAATGCCTCCCTTCCTGTGTGTTGCAGGAAAAGAAAACCTTGCTCAGTTCATGTGGTTTAAATCAAATCGGTATCAAGGATGTATGTCGATTCATTAATGACACATCATTAACTCACAATCAGTGAGCTATACAGCCAAGATCAATTCAGCAATAACACAAATAAACCATAGCACCTGGCACTTGAAAACACTAACCAACACCTACGTTTTTTTGAGACATCCTTCAGTAACTACTCCCCAAAAGTTTTAATCACACCCATGTGCACCCATGCAGACACAGAGTTATAGAATCACAGAAGGATAGAATTGTTTAGGCTGAAACAATTAAGATTATCAAGTCAAACCACTTAACCATGTCCCTAAGCACCACATCTACCTGTCTTTTAAACACCTTCATGGATGGTGAATCCACCAACTTCCCTGGGTTGAGTGCACAAAATTTCTCTCAGGACATGATATGATAAGCATTCCTCACTCTTCTCAGAGCTGTTTCCCCCATTTTCACAACATTCCTGTTGGAGATATACTGATTGTACCACTGTAGGTACCCACATCAGCATCTGCAGTCCCTTAATTCCCACCTATGTGCATTGGGACATGCACACACTGGCTGTGGCTCTCTCCTTTTTGTCCCTGCACTGTGAGAGAGGAAAAAAAAACTGATGCCCTTATCTTTCAGTTTTTTTGTTGGGTTGTAGGCAGCATTCTTGCAAACAGCTGTGCACACTAACTGACTCTTCCACCACTACACATTGTAGCACACTGCATGTCCACAGGCTGTTTTGTGGCAGTGAGTTCCATATGATCATTACTGAACAGTTATTTACTTTTCCATCTTTTGTTAGGTATAATCAAAGAAAATATGCAGCACTATGTTAAAAATTCCCTGAAACTCCCTCCAGATATCACCCTGTGAGACCTCAGTTTACAGAGAATGTCTTGGTTTAATAAAAAAGGGAAAAAATCTTTTAAAAAGCATATTTATATTAATATGGTAATTTCTTAAGTCCTTTTTTCCTTTGCTTCCTGCTTGGCTCTGTATCTTCATTCATTTTTATCTTGTAAACACAAGAGAAAGTCCAAGCAATTTTTTTTTTTTTTAACAGAAGAGCTTAATAAACACCAACTGGACTCCAGAGAAGCTTTAATTTGATTTATAAAAATATTCATTTTGGACATCCCTGCAAATGTCATGGACTACTATACTGATCATGTTCTTCCTGCTTAAAAGAAAATGCACTGATTTGAAAAGCAAAGATTCTGTGATTGGTATATTAGTACTCTAGTGAGTAGAGTCTGTATTGTACTCGTCTTTGTTCTGGTTGCCATCATTAGAATGTATGAGTGTTTAGCAGCTAATTGATGGGCAAAGTTCACTTCTAGATAAGATAATGTTTATGTAGTCACAAATTCTATTCTGTTTATTATGGAAGATTTTAATCAAGCCAGGAAACCTCTTGATTCAGTCAGTCATGAAGTAGCTCAATCCAGTGCTGATGTTTCCTGGAAGTGCAGTCAACCTGTTCATCTCCAATGAAAGGGGATTTATTTTCTGCCTGCTCTATGACTTATGCTTAAATAGTTAGAAATTATTCCAGCAGCTGCTGAGGCACCTAGAAGGGAAATCTCTAAGGTATTTGAGGCCTTATGTATTAATTGCTTTGAAGAGCAGAGTTCACTGACAGCCAAGGGAGCAACAGATATGTTTATGGCTCATCTTGATACATGGGGGAGGTCAGTAACTAGCTGAGACTGTACATAATTTTCTTCCATTCAGCAATACATGCAGTGGAAAACAGCAGTGCAGCACAGAGGTGAAAAATGCACATGTCACCATAACTGCACTCTTCTGTTGGAAAAGTGAGGAAAAGATTCTTAGGCGTTGGAGGAGCAAGATAGGATGAATAATATGATACTTGCAGGAAGATATGTTTTGCAATAGCAGCAAAGTGTTGGTGATACAGAAAAAGTCTTCAAGAGGTGTCACCTGCAAATATGAACTTGAGCAGGAGTGTGTGCAAAGTCCGATGTACAAGAGGGCTATTTGGAATGTCTAGAAAATGAGAAATTTCAATTAAAGCAAGAGACCAGTTTATGAATCCTCTTTACATACTGGATGGGAAGATATCAGAGAACTAGAAGCACAAGTTACAATGGTCATAAACTGGACATAACCATGACTGAATTAGCAACTAGGATAAAACTCCAAATACTAGAAAAATCTAGACCCAGAAGAGTAGGGAAGAAATTACCTCTGAGACAGTTTCAAGATGCAGCTTATATTCCAAAAAGAGATTCTGTGAGTTAGAGTGTACAAAGAACTGCAGTGACCAGAGATTTCTCTCTGTTATGCATCCCTAAACTTTTCTTCCAAATTTACACTGAACAGAAGCCAAACCTTTGATCTGCTCATCTGCTTATCTCTTGCTAGCAACTTTTCCTGCACAAAGACAGCATGGAGGAGAGATTCATATGGGCCCCTCGTGTGTGAGAGCCTTCAGAGAAGAGCATTTTCTTTCCTTGTATTCTTTGGGATCTGCTGGGGTCATAAACCTATGAATTATCACAGACTCACAGGTTAGATACTGTCTGTCTTGCTGCCCATCTTTTGCATTTCCAGGCACTAGATATCAAGCAAGACATGTAAACATAAGCAGTGGAGTGGAGATAAATATAAGGAAAGGATCTAGGGATCTGAATTCCACCTTTTATCCTAGCCTTCTGCCAATTTTGGGGCTTACTATGATGTGCAGACTATTAGAAACTCACAATCCCAGGTCTTCCAATTTTTTTCACATACATTTTTGTAGCGAACTCTTGTCTATTGTATTGGGGCTTACTTTCCTCACTTTCAAATGCCTTTTTTAGCACTTTACTCAAGCTACTCCTGTTTTCCTCTCTGTCCTGATCCTAAGTTTATGATCTGAAATTTATATGCAATTGCCAGCCAATTATCTTTACTTGTTATAAACCTTTTTCCCACCTACTTTCCTTCATTTCTTGTTATTATTCTTGATTGAGACAGAGATCATCTTTTTCATCTTATCTGAAGAGAACCTCACAAAGATAGAACATTATATAAACAGCCATTAGTGAGGATGAAAAGATGAAGTAAAATCTTGCAAAGTAATTCTACATTTCAGAGCAAATTGGGGTCATTTCAGCTTTCTCAGCCACCTAGAAAAAATTATCCTCTATGGACCTTTGTGGAGAAAAAGAAGAAAAAGAGGTATTAGATCTGCTTCTTTCAAACACAAATTTCCAGATTCTGCTTATTGCTATGCTCACTGCTTCCCTTCCTTGGCCATGTCATAGCGTATTTACCTGCCTAGATAGTTGTTCATCTAATAGAAAATCACAGCATATCTAGGAACATTTTTCCCCTCATAGTTCTATGATAAATATTTGCATATGTATTAAAAATGAAATATCTAAATTGCATGAAGCATGCAAAAATAATTTTTTATTTGTTTACGCAGTCAGCCAGCATATTGCTAATAACATAATCACATTGAACAGCATCTCTAAACCTTCAATAAATTCAGTTTATGGAAGAGAAAGTGTACAAATAGACTGTTTATTGCAGAGATTCATTCACTATAGAACAAAGAAATACACAATGAATAGAATGCCTTCTTTAGGGGCTGAAGGATTCTTCTATATATCCAGAAAATTTTCTTTAGTGATCCAACTTATAAAAAGATGGGATATTAGTAGGGTTTGGGGGGAATGTTGGTAGCATCTTAAGTTTTCACTGTTTCTCTGAATTTCTATTATTGAAGAATTTTATTTAACTTTTGATTTGTTTGGTTTTTTTTAAGTTACATCTACTTGTATCAACATATCTCAAATATTTAGCAAACAACTGTTTTAAATCATGACTCATCCCGGTTATAAGACTTTACACTTTGCATATAAATTGATAGGTATTATCTAGCAGACCCTATATAATGCTTTTTTTTTTCCTTCTATACACAGAACATGAATAATTTCTGAAAAATACTTCTGGTTCCACAGCATTTCATGTTTTAGAAACTCTTATTAGGAAAAAGTATTTTTATCTTACCTTGAGGTCTTCCTCCAAGAATCTCAAATGCTAAAATTGCTGCATCACTTTACAGACACTATGGAAACAAGACCTAAACTTTTCTGGATGATCTATTTTATAATGAGTTCCCAGCAAATCAAACATTGATTCAAAGAAATCTTATTCTTACTATCCCTATTTCACATGTTATTCCTTGTAAAGAACTGGGTAGAACACAATTCTTTTGTTTATCAACAAAAACATCTAGTTTTGAACAGTTATTAAAATGTAGAATTTTCCTCAAACATATCATTTGCCACTCAGTAATAAAACTATGCCAGTCTCTTGGCTGACATCTCAAAAGATATGCACGAATAAATTCAGTGAAAGCATCATAGGTTTATTATTCCTAATTTTAGGGCAAGTTTAAGGAAAAAAACCCATGCTATTAGTTTTACTTCTAAAAGGGCCACTCAGAGAGGCTGAAAATCCCTTTTTTTTTTTTTTTTAAATTATAGATCAGAAAGAAATGCAGGGGGAGAAAAGCATAACTATGTTGTTCTTAAGTTCACTTAAAATTGTCTGCCAGGAATCCTCTGCCTTTTCTCAGATCTTCTTAAAAGGCTACTTAAAGTGCAAACCCAATCAGTCATACCCAGTGTTTCAAGACCCCAATGTCTCCACAGCCACACAATTGCTGAACTGTCACAGGTGCACAACAGCCCAAGTCAGCATTTCAGACCCTTGAAGATCACCGGTCTCTCTATACACCAGTGTTTGTGAAAAGTTCAATTTAACAACAGTGACTCATCATGTGCCATTATGGCATCTTATACCCCAGGAAAATGCAAATCCATATGTCCCACATAGTGAGGAGAAGGGAGTACAAAAGGTAGGGCTACTGAGAAGTGTAGCATAATTGAATACCCTTTAAAAGACAAAACTCCTTATAACATTACTTAGGCAGTAATTTTTATTCAAATAATGTCAGTAACATTATTTAAAATCCTTTTAGATAAGAACAGCCACCCCCGCACTCATCTCTTCATCAACTGACACCTGTCAAGAAGAAACTGTGGGGGAAAGGACTGCTCTTTAAAAGGAATTTGAATAATGTTAATATGTTGCTCAAAAATACTTGGCAGACACTTTACTTCCTAGCAGCTATCTTCTTTGACCCACATGTACTTATGCAATACCCTTGAAGAAGAACAAGGAAAATATCTAATACTTCAGTTGGAGTTAAAAATTTCTTTTTATTTTGAGAGAAATAGCACTAGTGGTAAAACAATGTTAAATCATTTAACTTTTCCTGAAAAAATAAAGCCGTATAAATAATATATAAATAGTATATAATAGATTGTTAAAAATACTGCATTTAGAATCACAGAATGATAGAATTGATTAGATTGGGAAAGATTTTTAAGATCATTTAGGACAAGCATTAATCCAGTACTGCCAAGTCCATCACTAAATCATATCCATGCCACACATTCATGTCTTTTAAATCTCTGTGTATGTTTGGGGCTTTCAGCTCAATAGGAACATACAGGCAGATGTTAGGTGGCCTTCTAGACACTGCCCTGATGTGCTACCTGTGTTCCATAAGTTACAATACAGGACCTCTGTTGGTCTCAGTGTGTTTGGCAACAGCCATGCCACATTCAGCTCCTGGCTTTGTCCACAGAAGAAACTGCCAGCAGAGCAGAAATGTACGAGGTGTATGGGTATGTGGTGGAGAGAAGAAGGGTTCATATTTGTACTGCTTTCCTTTCTCACTGCCCTTCCATTTCATTTATGGAAATGAACATATGAGTAGCCATTTCCTATTCCATCAATCTCTGCCAGTACACTGAAGTATCAAAATTGTAATGACTCATGCAGTCTGGGAAAGATATAGTGAACATATCTACTTTGACTTTATCACTGCTCTGTAATTCAATTGCCTATATTTTTTTCATTCTCTTTAGCTTTGACCTTCCTGATCTCATAGAAATATAAGCTTACATTGTCCAAGTGCAGGAATCTGAAAGTTCTTTCAGTCAGAACAGACAAGGAAGCTGCTATTCACTACTATTCAGTACTTCTGAATGACCAGAATGGTTTAGTTTTATGTTCCAGTGATTACAATCCCTGGGGGTGAATAAAGACTTCTTGGCTTGCATCTGTATAAGCACTTAGAATAAGGTGGTCCCTGTCCCTCAGTAGAGAAAATGGACAAAATTGAAGGGAAATAGTTGATAAACATTTAGATTTTGGGTCTCAACACAGAGGAATTTCATCATACAAGCAAGCTGCCAAGACATACGTGGGATTATCTCCTCAACTATTTTATTCTAGGATTCCCACAAAATCAAAGAAGAAAATAGGGCATGTCTATAGGGAGGCTGATCTTAAGGTGCCCTATATTCCTAAGGTTGTTCAAGCCCCATTTCTCTATAGCAGTTGGAAGTAGATTCTAAAGAAATCACTGTAGATACGAGTATCTGCTCTACAGGCATTTAAAAGTTAGGTAAGATAAACTTTTCTCATTGGACATCAGCAGCTTCCTGGTAGTCCTCCAAGGAGGTGTACTTACATCATGGCAAAGGTGCATAACTCAAGAACAATTATACTGCCAGTGAATCCATGCCATTGTACTACAAAGCAGACATAGATACGTGCATGAACAGGTAGCTCAGAACGCTGCAAATCTTTCCATGGTGTTTGATTACGAAAGAGAGGAAAATGTTTAAAGCAAGAACAGATAGATAGCACAGTAAGAAAATCTTAACTGCTTTGTATCACTTCTCTTAAAGACATAAAATTGATATTGTCATTATTAATAGAAGCAAAACCCAAGGAAAAAGACTGGAAACCACTGAAGTAGGACAACCTTTTTACAGTGAAATCAATTAAATACATGCTGCTCTCTTAAAATGCACCACTTCATTTTAAGGAGCTTAAGGTATGAATAACAAGGCCATAAAATGTTAATAACTATAATAACTGTAGCTTCTATGATATTTTTTAACTGTGCGGAACTGTAATGTGACAAGTAACAATAAAAAGAACTTGCAGACATTACTCGGGTTAGGAAAGGTTGAGAGATTTTACAGAGAAAGGTCTGCTCTTTCACCTCCTTGACCTTGAATGAATAAAGGTCCAGACAAGTGAAGTGACCAGGTAGTTTTTTCCAAGCCACGCCTTAGGAATATCCATCATATTTATTTTGTTACTGCTGTTTATATTACTGTAATGCCTAGAGGCTTCGTCATGAGCCGTTGTGCTAAGCACTGGAAAATACAGATTAAAATGACAGTCTCTGTCTCTCAGAGCTAGTATGTAAAGTGTAAGGCAAGAGAAAACAGCCTCATGCAAAGAGACAGGACAACGGAAGGAAACATTTTCTTTCTTGGTCAGCCTGATAAGCAATGGCCAATTTCTTGAATATGTTTTGGTTTTCAGCAAGCTCAATGGTAAAGGATTTGCAATAAAGGAGAGCTTTGTGGAAGAGTTTAGGGGGCTCCTGTCAGGCAAAGAGGCTGTCTGGTAGGGGTTCCAAAAATGTCTTTTACATGTCTGGAAGCAGTCTGAAGGAGACAGGACACTGAGCTATAGATCTGAACCAATACAGAACAAGATAGGTCCTTTGGAGGATATATGGAAAGAACAGAACTAAGGGAATTTGGACTCATCAGAGTCAATGAAGGGTAAAAAAATCTTCAGATACATTGCAAATGGATAGCAAGCCAAGGAGAACAGGATATGGTGTTCAAGCCAGTTTCTGAAAGCTTGAAAAATGTTCAACATTCCTTCTCTGCTCTGCTGCTTGTGAGCACATATCAAATAGAAAGTACAGGCATCTCCAGAATTATCATCATTGCTTCAGTCAAAGTCATAGAAACACTCATTCTGCCTTTGAGAATCACCTGTCCAACACAATGGAGAAGCACCTGGAAAGTTTGCTCTGGATGGGTAGTTTCACCCAAATTCATGTGCAGATTTTCAGGGGTTGCTGAAATTGATAGCCTAATTAAGGTGAGGAGCTGGACCTCCATACCCATAGGTCCAATCAGAAGAAATGTGAAACAGCACATTCAGGCAAATTCAATGTTTACATGAACACAAACAGTACCAATGGCCTCATTCCGTTCTCTAGCAGGTGGAAAGCCCATTAGTAGGAAAAAATCTTTATGCATAAATATATACAATGTGGATGTATTCAGTAAGTGGACTCAGTCTGCCGAGCAGCTGCCTCTGGATCACCAGTTTGCCACTTGCCCCCTCTAGACACACACACACACACACACACACACACACACACACACACAC
>VZRX01020578.1:19294-62693 GCA_013398075.1 Notiomystis cincta
CACACACACACACACACACACTGTTAGCTCGGTCAACTCCCAAACACTACAGTCTCTTCAGCATTTGGCCTGTACTCCTAATGCCTCCAGCAGCCATGTCGTGGAATCATAGAATGGCTTGGGTTGGAAGGAACCTTCAACCAGTTCCAACCCCCATGCCATGGGACACCTTCCACTTGACCAAGCTGCTCAAAGGCCCATCCAACCCATCCTTGAACACTTGCAGGGATGAGGCATCCACAGCTTCTCTGGACAAACTGTGCCAGGTCCCATCACACTCCCTGTTACACGTATACGAGTTTATGACCACTTCACCCTACTCACCAGTTAGTCTGACTTCATACTTACTGGTGTTGGCACACTGCTGTATGCACTTGCATTTGTTCCCATTACTGGTCCCGAAAGCACAAAGCTCCAAAATCAAGAGATATTTCTGATGACTTTATACCTTGTTCTGCTCATAGCTGCTGCAAAGCAGTACTTACCGAAACATTTGCAGAGACAATCCTACAAAAGCAATCCATTGATGCACTCATTCCTTTTGGCAATGAGGAAACTAAATTACCTATTATGATAAAATTGTACTTTTTGCCTGAGAAACTATGACACAGGAGAAGGAAACTGGTATTTGCTACTTATCTTCAGAAGCACCAAGACTGCCTCTTCTCTCAGCACAGGATCTAACAATGCAATCATCTTCCATTCAGAGAACACAAGGTGAGGAGTCAAAATACTCCTTGCACCACCACCTTTTTAAAATGGTGAGTCATTGCCACAGTCTGTGAGGCACAACTTTCCAGAGGAAGAGGGCAATGGTGCCCTGCCTTCCTTTGGGACATGTCTTTTCTGGGATGAAAAAGGAAATGAAAATGAAGCATACTTTCTCAGGTGCAAAAGTAGGCAATGCTGTTTCCACCGTCACCTCCTGTTGGGCAAAGAAGCGATCACAGGAAAAAGGACACATCAGCCGAGCCAGGGGTTTTCCATGACTTATCCTCAGTTCATACAATCATGGAATCATAAAATGGTTTGTGTTGGAAGGGACTTTTAAGATCATCTTATTCCAGCCTCCTGTCATGGGCAGGGACACCTTCCACTAGACTGTGTTGCTCAAAGCCCCATCCAGACTGGCCTTGAACACTTCCAGGGATGGAGAAACTCCAGCTTCTTCTGACAACATGTGCCAGTGCCTCACCACCCTCACCCTAAACTTAGTGTAGTACAGACCCTGCGCCAGTTCCTCTAAATGACCTTTAGAACCACGGGATCATTAAGTTTGGAAAAGTCCTCTAAGATCATCGAGTCCAACCTTTGTCCAAATACTACCATGTCAACTGAATCACAGCACCAAGTGCCACATGCTGTCATTTCTTGAACGCTTACACTTTACAGGCTTTGCATCTTAGAGCATGGGCAGATGTGGCCCATGACCATGCTACCTCACCACAGGGCTTAGCCAGTATGTACTGAGATGTGGCATGCACTGGGAGAGTATTTTTGTGCAGAGAACAGGCAGATAAAACTCATGTCTTCATTGGTTTTGTCCACGTATATTTTTAAGATTTTTAATCTGTCGCGAATGACTGCATGCTAAATATCTAGGCAGATATATTAGTTACATGCCAACCCAAAGTGAAGTAATCACCTCTTTCTGTAAGAATTTGTTTGCATGGGAGATTGCAGGAAATTAATTCCAAATTAATTTTAATGGTTTAACGAAGCAATGTAAATACATATTATTAGGAAATCAATGTGTATATGAATTAGGTTACTTAAATTACTTTACATTCATAGAGTTATGTAATTTGGATAAGTTTTCATGATTTTTGCTGTAGGCATGAGGCCCAAGCATTTTGGAAGTGACAGATCTCTTTGGACCCATCAAAAGCTATGCTCCAAAATATTAATAGATGTAGTCAGAGATGTTTCCATTTAAATTATCACTCTGTATGTAAAACGAAAAATTCAAAAAAACTGGTTTAGGATGAAAATCTAAATACAGAAAAGTTCCAGTTCTCAATAAAAATTTTCTAGTTTGAGGCTGTCACCCTTTAAAATAAAATGTATTTTTCTTTTTTTCTTTTTTTTTTGAGGGGGGCGGTATTTTTGCATGTTAAAAATTTAAATAGCAAGAGACTTTCAATTAAAAAGAAAATATGGTAATTTATAAGCCTTTTAAAGCCACATAATTCATAAATCAGAATAAAATTCTTTAGAAGACAAAACTCAATTGTTTAGTCATTCTACCATCTCTAGCATCCCTGGAACTACTTAAGTGAATGGCTCTGACCATTTAGATGTGATTTCAGCACCAATTGTAAGATCTGTACCTAGATAGTTGCAGTATTCAAGCAGCAACGCCTCCAGGCTTCTGCTTTTTCTTTTGTTTCTGATGTGTTTACTGCAGAAGCAAATGAAAAGGACACATCTCCTTCCACTGAAATTCCCATCAGGCAAAGGAAATCTCTAGGGATATACACCCACATCTTCCCACTTTGAATCCCAGAGCTTTACTCATGGGAAAGTGAAGTTTCATAAAATCCAGCAAATTATTTACTAAATGTATGTTTGAAATCTTCATCTCAAATTTTGATATCAGGTGAGAAGAGTAAGAGGGCCAGTTCTCACCTCAGAAAACACCAGGGAAAATAAAATAGAGGGGAAAAAACGAGCATGCAGATCTGAAAATAAATGATGATAAAAAGGAAATAAGAGAGGACGTGATCCTCTTTATCACCAGACAAATCTAGCTGTTATTTTGGTAGTCTCGGGTCAGTTGGGATGCTCAAGACCCTATAATGTATTAAGGAACAGGGCCAGCAAATCAAGTTATTGGAGAGGAAGAATTCCCATTTGAGGCAGACAGAGTGCAGGTGTGTGCACCTGCCTGCTGACACTGGGCTCATTTCACAGATCCTGGACACTCCAAGGGTGCGATTCAACTCATCACACACATCCCAGAAAGGTCAGATGAATCACAGCAAAGAAATATATTTCTCCAGTGAGAAAAAAAATGTCTTCAGTGACCAGCTAAGGTGGCAGACACACCACAGACAGATACAATTGACAGCAGTCTCAGCCCTTCATCTTCAAATAACCAAAACAAATTGTTCACTATAACTGAAGTACAATTTTATATTTTTTTTTACAATGCTTTCTATCTTCCTATAGAAGTGAACATCCTGCAATTGTGGTGTGTAAAACATCTCATTAACCTCCAGGGGTAGTGATTTCTTTTTCAGTAGTAATTAGGTGAGTTTATGCTATGGAAAAGTTACAGACATTTAGCAATTCTGCAATGGGAACAAAAATTTGAACAAGGAAATGTTTCCAGTTTCTGATCAGGATGGCTTTAGGACAGACCAAAAAATAATTCTCATGCTTCAGAGTCATCTATTCAAACTTTGCTTAAATAAGTGAAATCTTTTGCCATTATTATTTAGTTCTTAATGGCTCTGTATCAAAACTACCTCCACACTGCTGATGACATTACTTGCTAAGCCACACATGCCACCATTCTGCCCATAAATTAACATATCATGCAATAGCTTGTGGTTGCACCTTTCACCTGTGGCTGCATAGCCCATGTAAGGTACAGACATAAATCTCTAAAGATACTACATGTTAAATCTGTAGATTATATCTGTATATTACTCTTACAAAGGATCATATTTTGCACCTGGGAGAAGTGGAGTAATCCCATGTCTGACATAAAAATCAGATCATATGTCATAAGGGCATATAGTGACAGCACAAGGGGGAATTTTTTCAAACTGAAAAAGTGTAGCTTTAGATTGGATATTAGGAAGAAATTTTTCACTGTGAGGTGGTGAGGCACTGGCACAGGATGTCCAGAGAAGAGGTGGCTGTCCCATCCCTGGAAGTGTTCAAGGCCAGATAGGATAGGACTCCGAGGATCCTGGTCTAATACAAGGTGTCCCTGTCCATGGCAAGGTGGTTGGAATTGGATGATTCCAACTCAAACCATTCTATAATTCTATAAATGGAATTTCTGTACATATATAAGTTAACTGCACAGTACCTATTTTTCAATTCTGCTGTAATATTGATTATTTGGTCATTCTGTATATTGAAAAAAAGTGAAAAGTTGCTGTTCTTTGTGAGCCCGTTACTGAAATATAATTAATCAAGTTGCAAAATGAAAAGGAGTTTTCTGTAAGAAACATTTAATTTTACTTGGATTTATATATTCACAGAGGACAATTTTATAAAAAAACAGGTGAGCTCTGTAGTTGCCACCAATTTCAGAAAAGTTCTAATCAGCAATTTAATCAATTTTCATAGGTTTGTGGGGTTAATATCAATTCAGCACTCCTGCCTTCCCTCCTTTATTCTCTATTATGTTTCTGAAAAAAATATTTGCTGGGGAGATATCTTTTTCTGGAGTTACTGGGATGTATTCCTGGGACACATTGAAAGGATGAAGAGAAGGGAGAGGGACCAAAATGAATCCATTTAATTGAAAGAAAAGCAAGGCAGGAACTTTGTCTGAAAACACAAACTCAAGAATTAATTAAGTTCTCCAGCACTATTTCTTTCAAAGAAGCTTTACTCTGAGAGGAAGAAATGCGTGACTTAGCCTCCAAAATCCAATCTTATTTTTTAAAGGAAACTTTGGTGAAACTAAGTATTAAATTCACAGAACCTCACTGTTGGTACTGCCTGCAGCATTTTGTTTGGTAATATTGTCACCCTTGATGCCCTTCAGAGGAAAAATGAATTCTTAAATATATATCCTTCTATAAAGAATATATTTCAGCCTTTATTTTTCAGATGTGATTATTGACAATAAAAGAAAAAATAAATCTTACATCTTTCTGGTGTCAAATGCATTCCAAAAAACTGTGTTAAATTACTTCTTGTGATAAAGAGAGTTTTGCAGCTGGCCAAAACTGATGTAGCATTTGAGGCGTGCCTGATAAATCATTTTGCATCTTTCTCACCCATGTCCCTCAGGATGGGCTTCTATTGCTTAAACGAAGTTGTCTAGTATTATAGAAGATTCCCTGGCATATCCCATTGCTTTTGAGTTGCTTTTGGTCATATCTACCCTCTCCATGGGAATGTTTTGGATAACCTGGCATGTCTAAACCACCACTTCAGTATTTAGGCAATTGAATTCTTTCCAATCCAGTGCTGTAACAGCATCCTTATCAACAAGAAAATTTATGAACTGAATGATGAGAAGCATGAATTCACACAGGGTGGAGAGAAGAAACTCTAAGACATGATAATCTCAATATTTATATACAAGCTATGAAGACTGGGCAGCTACAGCCTCTCTGTCTACCTCCAAGCTGTTTCAGAGCTTGGAGCACACCCCATGAATATGAAAAGAAATTAAGTCTTTCAAATTATTCACATGACATTAAACTGTGTATTGTTGCTGATGTCTTTTCTTTTGAGGAAAGGCTTGAAAATAAAAGAAAGAAAATATGATTAGGATTTTGAACCACCATACAAGCAACTTGCAGTCCTAATTTACTTGTCGTAAAAAAAATCACTCTTACTTTTTGTCTTGTCTTACGGCTGATTGTTCATATACAAAAACTCTGAAAGAGGCAAATGAGATTTTTCATGCATTTATTTATGTGCTGTGTCCACAGAAATGTAGGCTTTCAGAGCAGCCTCAGTGACTCCTTTAAGAGCAAGAGTCAAACAAAAGAATTTTGTCCTTATAGGTATTATACTACATGCAATATTGCAAGTATTATCACATACTTTGGATGTCAGACAGAGATGAGGAAGACAAAGTTGTCCTTCTCTGCCCACATGGAATGGGCTGTATTTGGATCATATTTGTCCCAAACAACATATGCATGACCATAAAAGTGCATTAGGTGACATTTTGTTGCCTGTAATGGATAGAAAATATACCCTAATAACAACAACGAATTTAACAATTTCTTCTTGCTAGAGCACATTCAAAGCAGTGAATGCTTTGAATATGCTCATGTGTGTGTATATATATATATATATATATTTGGTTTGGGATTTTTTTTATGGAAGGGTGATAACCTTTTAGAAATATCTGAATTGTATACAAATTCTCTCTTAATTCAATGGTGATAGGTTATAGGCTTTGCTCCTGTGCTAAGAGATTTTTTGGTGTAGGAGAATCAGTACTGCCAAATACCTCAGTCCAGAAAATTAAAATTTCAAAATTTTCCTTTTATTCCAGTACATGAAACAATATAGGACACACTAAAAAAGAGTTTTTAATCCTTATTTGATTGTATGTGCGTGTGCTCTTGTAAATTATTTGCACTTGATATTTCTATAGCACTTTCATTTTTAATGAATGCCTTCTAAAATAAAGCATTGGGGTTTATATATATAGTTTCTTCTCTACAAATCACTGGCCAATTCTAAGCATGAAGGTAGAGTATACAACTGGAGAAATCCTTCCTGCCTTACAAACTGAGAAATTAAAATACATGGAGATGGTCTCACCTCTGGGCATGTAACACAAGAGCAATTTTTCAAAATGTGTCAACACACAGAGAGAAACAATGAAAATTGCCAAGAAAATAAAATCCAGAGGCCAAAATTCTTTATATTCAACTGGGTAGAGCAAATACATGGAAAGAAAATGCTGAATTCATATTACTTAATCATGGAGAGTAGGGCAGGATTTGGTTACCTGCATGTAGGCCTTGGGTGATATATCAGCTGTGCAGCACGTCCCAGCTGGACTCCAGCCCCTCATCTATGGGGGGCAGGATTCCTTGTGTCTTGTCTTTCATGTGGAGGGCATCCATATGATGGATGAGAGGCATCCTCTGCCCAGCACCCTGCTGGGAATTCCCTGCAGCCCAGAAAGAGGTGCAGAGGATCCTGAGATCAGTGTTCAATGTCTGTTATGCCCTTTCATTGAACATGGCTGAGAAGCAGGAGATGAGGATGCTGCATTCCAGACTGATGCAAGGTTATTTCTTCCAGGAGAGCAACAGAGCAGGATGGGGCAAACCAGGAGAGAAAGGGGCTTCTGCATGCACTGGGAGCCACTGGGGCAAACATAGAACCAGGGGCAGAATGATGAAGAGAACAGGAGGGCTCTTAACCCAGAGCTGGTAGAGGGAAGGTGGGAAGAAAGGGGCCTTTCTATGGGACAGATCAAAAGAGAGGGGATTTGTTTCAACTTCTTTTGCATTTTACTAAACATGTTCTGTGGCTTCTCTGTTTTTCAAAGGTTGACGATCAGCTTCATATTCTTATAAAAGTTAGGTCTAGGTTTGTAAAGCCCCTTGGTGTTTTGGGGGCCCTCTGTTTAAGAAGGAGGTGTTGACAGGCTCAGCTTTAGGTCCTGGCTGACTCTGGGACTCATCAAAGTCACTTTCCAGACCCAAAGAGAAAATTACCCCCAGAAGCCGGGGGCCATAAAGCCAGTATAAATATCTCCTTTTGCCACACACTTTTTCTTCTCTCTGCCTCCCCTTCCTCTGCTTGTCAGCTCCTGATCTCCTTTACCTTCCCAGCACTGCTGGGAAGTCATGCACCCCAAGAAGTCATGTTTTCCTGGGAATGAAGTTATAAGCAATAAAGTTCCTATCATATTTATTGTATAGCCTACCTCATAGTCTTACACTGCTCTGAGATAAGATGAATGATTACATAAAGAGAGGGGTTGTTTCAAGTGATTCTCTGGGGAGCCACAGATATTCCTGAACCAATCTGGGGTGGTTGCTATAGAGAATCATTAACCCGTCATTATAGAATAAATAACATGAGAGTCAGAAGAAGGTCATACCTATCCTGTCACTTTTTGTAAACTATCTTTAAAGTGTCTGGTCAATGTCATGTCTCACCTGCTCACCTACACAGCCGTTTGCATTTCTGCTCTATCTGCTTATTCTGCAGTGCAGTAAATCTGCAAAGCAATGCCAGCTGTAGCATTGCCCTGTACCCTCACTGCCTGCCCAGACAGCTATTCTGTGTAAGAAAAGTCTTCATTATTTCTACTGAAGGAGTTTAAATTTAAAGAAGAGTAATGTTATCATTACTATTTAAATTCTTTATTACCTACTCTTTAATACAAACAAATGGGCACCGGCTGCTGAGCTTAGACAAGAGGATGTTTAGCCACAGAAAATACACATTTGCAGTAAAGAATAACTTTTCTTCCATTCTTGATCATTGCAATTTCCCTTCAGATATTCCAAGCTATTGTTCTGTTTGTGTTACAACATTTTGTACTAATATCACTGTCAAAGTTGCAAAGCACTTGCATTTAAAATTATCTCTCCTGGTAGATGCACCTGAAACAGATGTGAACTGTTCCTCAAAAGAATGAAATATCTTGGTCGTTTCCCTTTATTTACACAGAGGAAATGGCTTTCACCACCCTTTTCTGGCAAAAAGCTTATTTTATCCTTTTCTTTCAAAGGTCATATTTGTATGAAACTAAAGCAGTCCCTTAGGACAAGGAGGAACAGAAGTTCCTGCCTGTCTAAACCTGGTCATTGAACAGAAATATCAGTCCATGAAGCCAATGTAGTTTGGAAACCTGATCTGTTTTAACAGCAGAAGGCTAGATTTAATTACAACTGGACCAAGTTTAGCAGTTGGGCTGGGGAGTAAAATTTCATTGCTATTTAAAAAAATACCTCAAATATCATGTGCAGTCTATTGTGCATCTGCCTAATGTCAAATAATCTGCACTCCATGGAAGTTTCCATCTTTGTTGCCCAGTAGATAATTGCAGATAAACAAGTGGGACAGGGAATGAATTTTTGAGGTAAGAGAGAGATTTGGGAGTGGAGAGTAATAATTTGTGAGATACTTAGACTTTTCAAAAGATTCACAGTTTGAGGGAATTGATAGTGGTTGGACTCAATATTCTTGGAGTCTTTTCCAACCTATATGGTTCTGTTATTGTATTCTATGAAGAGCCATAGTCAAAAACCTGAAGAGAAAAACCTTTAAAAATTCCAAAGACTGATGTTTACTACAATTCTACTTTCTTTGTCTCCCAGCTGGAATCTTATTTCAGAAAGTAATCATTTCAAAATAGTGGTGGCATTTGAAATGGAGGAAAAATGCTAAAATGTATAGTACAATTTTCAGTTAAATCAAAAGTTTTTTATGCTATTTTCAAGGGAAATACATATTACTTGTTAAGAAAGTGTGCATTTTGGTTTGGCCCCAAAAGAATACATAGTGAGTTTATATATAGGCATATAAATTTCATATATGTATAACATTTATTTATTCATTTATTTATTTACATCTGGGTATCAAGATTAATAGTCTATCATCTCTAGGCTTCAAGTTAATGCAAATGTCAGGAGCACATGAGATGAGGGGAGGAAGTTTAGGATCCAGTTCAAGTGTGTCAACTTTGGGAAGGCATGAGCTCCAGTCGGAATAATGTCCGCTTCTAACCTCTGGATGTACAGATATCTACAGAGCCAACTTGTTGAATCCATCAAACAATGCCTCCATTTATCCCTTTGATGGGTAATTGTCACTGAAATAGATACTTTGACTAAATAGTTATGTACAGCTGGTAACTAATGCATGGTTTTCTGTAGCAGCCTGAACAAGGTTTAATGGAGCTTTATTGCTTTTCATAGGACTCTATTGTTTTCAGCTCTATTGTCCTATAATATCTACTAGGATTCTTTTAAATACTTTTGACACTTTTTTGTTAAAAGAAAAACACATCTGCTAGTCCTTGAGACCTGAGGATTTCTCCTTTCCTGGACTGCTGGATGTAAGGCTGCTGGTTTTTTCCCTTTTGGGGTCCATCCATGAGCAGGGCTGAATATGTAATCCCATGCACACATTGTGTGTGAGCAGACCAGCACTAAAAGGGAACCATACCTTTAACAACACCTGCAGAAACAGAAGCAGTGTAATGTCACATGTTCTTCAATAGCATTGATGGCTCTGTCCTGTGCTTTCCTCTCCGGCTGGTCAGGCTTCAAGTTTATTCCCACTTCATATTCCACTGCTTTTCTATTTTAGCACACTGGTTCTTTTACTGCTTTTGTCTCTTCACAAATAAACAATCTGCACCCAATTGTTTCTCTCTATTGGCCCCAGTTTTGTCAAATCTGAACTCCAATGTTGTATTTCTGCTATGGTTGCTCATGCAATCTCAGCCCTAACCAGCCTTACTGCTGCTGCTGTGTGTGCACTGCGTGTAGCCCTGGCAAGGCTCTGCTTCCCAAAAGCTCCCAAGGACCCTTGTCTATGTATTTGTGGGGTTTGACTGTGTCTGATCTAACTCCTCCTTAAACACCCACGGAATCCATCCATGCATTCATCCATCCCTGCAAGCTTTGCCCAGAGTCTTCACAACACAGTTTGTTACATCCCATGGTTTCTTGTGTTATGTCCAGTGGCTTTTTTCGTGCTCAACATAGGGCACGGCTTAATCACCTGGCTTGCATACCTTAACAACTTCTTGTTCTTAAGGTTTTCTCACCCACTTTTAAGTTTAGATCCAAACCTACCAACCTCAATAGACACCCTCCATGAGCCTTAGATGAAATCTTTAATGCTACTGCCTAACTTTGAACATAATTGGGAACCTTTACTACTAAAAGGATGAGCAATTTTTTGCCACCATCTGGGGACAAATAATTTTCTCTGATCAGTAGAAGTAACCTTCCACATGAAGCAACTATAGTAATTAGGAATCAGATACCAAGTCCATCTGCTTAATGTGTTGATTCTTTGGTTTGACCATCTGGCACTCAGGTAGAGTTGGATTAAAAGCATGATCTTTACAATAAAATTGATTCCCCTTGGGCTGAATTCCCCAGGTAAATGTAGTATCATTATTTTCCCATTCCCTGTGTTTTTGACTTTCAGACTAGAAATTTAAATTTAAAGCAGTTCAAGCTATATTTGTGTTTGTTACACTTGTGTTTAATTTCTAAACAGCAGGAAATGTTTCTTTCTGACATTCCTCACCTCTTAAAATCAATGCAAGACTTCAATGAGTGATACCAAGATATCAGGAGCTCTCCATTAATCGGAACTAATGGAATTAATATTTTGTTTTCTCTGGGCTGATTCCTTTTTAGTTGACATTATTGTATCTGTAAGGGCTCTACATATTTAACTCATTAATTCAGACAAAAGGATACTACCTAATTAAGTGCACAGAGTAGTCCCAGAGAGTCTTTAGAAAAATGTTTGCACTCAGGAGTCCCATTTCATAAACTGCTATTCATTAAAAAAAGTTATATTAGTTTTCTTTAGGGTAAGGATAGTATTTCCAGCATCTAGATTTGGCTGAAGTCAGAATCTATTTCTGGTATTCACAAGAAAAATTGGAAAAGACAATGCATTGGGTGAAAACTGATATATTGATTTAATTTTTTAATCTCTTGGCATTACTGACATTACACAGTCCTATGCTTTCTAAATGCAGTCCCCTTTCCCCTTTTGCCCTCTAACATTGGTAATGTATTTTTTAATATATTAACAAGGAAGAGGAGAACCACATCATTAAAAGCAAAGCTATTTTTTCTCTGTTGTGAAATGTTATGATCTGACATTTCTGACAATTTCCTCTTTAAACAAAGTTGCAAATGCATTTCTTTGCTTGTATATGTATCAAGTTCCATGGATTTGTAATGATTGGAATCTTGCCATGAAAATAAAAGCCCATAAAACAATTAGGAAGTACACAAGCTAATAATAAATATTAGATTTTTAAATGGACTTTAATTAAATTATTCTTATCAGATTATATAAGTTCAAAGTAACTTTTTAGGAATTAGCTTTTTCCTGGATATGGCTATCCATAGAAAAAAAAAAAGACAAAAAAAAAGGCATCATCTTCTGTTTATTATCAAGGACTAAATACTGCAGAGGTTTTCTCTTCCTGAAGAGAAATATTAGCATGCGAAAAAATAAAAGCATTAAAAAGCAATAAAAAGTCCTTTTCAGACCTTTGGTGAAACATAAATTTAATCAAACAGTGACAAAGGTGTGGAAGGTTCTGGAGTCCTGATATTTAGGATTAAAATATGGATATCTTGATTACAGAAAAAAGCTCATGATGAATCCAAGAGAATACAGATGGGGAGATATCAAATTTGAGATTGAGAGCTGTGCAGCTTGCCCAGACTGGGATAAATCAATCTCAGTTAGGTTGTGTTTCTAAGTCTAGACAAAGCCTCTGTGGCAGGCAGTAGAGGGTGAAAGAAATGCTCAGCTAGATGACCCCAAGATGGAATGTCAGCTTTTGTACAGAGTGCAGCCATAGGGACTGGCTGAAAAACAGAAAAATAAAATGCTGAAAAATTAAGAGCAAGTGACTTGTGGGAAGTCCAAAAATAATTAATTCTCTAATGTAAATACTGGATATCATCTTGCAATCATCTAAATTAGCCTGAATTCAAGGAGGAGAACAAATGCTGTTTATGTCCTACCTTACCTGATATACCACAGCACCAGCTTTACCAATGAATTATAGTAGATGGTGGAAAACTAGAGAATTCCACCTGAACTCTACAGACAATCTGGAATTTGAATTGATAATGAAAAATGTTTAAGAAATAAATTGAACCCAGTTTTTACCAACACAGCCTACAGAGAGATTTTGCTGGGGAGGTACAGCTGAGCAGATGTGTTTGAGGGTAGATGGTTAGGTCTGGGTTCTCATAAGCCTCACTTGCTTCAGCAGAACTGGGACCCTGTCTGTTCCTTGCTGGTTTTCTTACTCTTCAGGTTCTACTTCAAAAAGCATGATCCCAGTTGTCCATGGCCCTTAAGGCTTCTACAGAACTCAATGAACTCTGATTAATTTAAGCTTCTTTTTGTAGGAGGCAAGTATGTGGTTTCACGATGAATCCTGAAAAAGGGTTCACTTGCTAGTAAATAACTCACCCTCCAACCTTCAAAAGCCTTTCTGAGCAGAAATGAAATAATAATGACAACCATATGGATGTCATAATAAACAGGTTTATATGATAATGTCTAGCTTGGTTTCTTTTCTCTCCTGTGTGTTCCTGGGTAGTAGGTCTGAGAATGGCCAGTATGGCTAGTCACACATTTTCATGCAGCAGAGTCTTCATCTGTGAACATGCAACCAGAATTTCTGAATTTTTTAGAGGCAAGTTATCCAACTCATTGAAGTCTTAAACACTCACAAAAACCCCAAAATAAAACAAACAAAAAAAAAAAAAAAAAAAAAAAAAAAAAAAAAAAAAAAAAAAAAAAAAAAAAAAAAAAAAAAAAAAAAAAAAAAAAAAAAAAAAAAAAAAAAAAAAAAAAAAAAAAAAAAAAAAAAAAAAAAAAAAAAAAAAAAAAAAAAAAAAAAAAAAAAAAAAAAAAAAAAAAAAAAAAAAAAAAAAAAAAAAAAAAAAAAAAAAAAAAAAAAAAAAAAAAANAAAAAAACAAAAAACCACCCAAACTATAAAATGAATGAACCTTTCAGTATACCTGATGGGGTAATGAACTGTCAAGATTTATCGGTGCATCTTTACAGAGAATTGTGTAACTCAGAATTTTACTATTCCCATGGATACCTTTGCCTCAAATTTGGGCCACCAAAAACCTGGTGTTGTACCACACCATTCTTTCATACCACTTCCCCTCTCAAGAGGTATGATGACAGTTCTCCAGATCCTGTAAATCCACCCTGGCTCATTTAATTCAGTGGAACATCTGAAAACCGCCTGAAACCAACACTTAAAACATGAGCATACACTTTTAAATGCATACCAAAAAACTCCCTGCATATTAATTCAGTTCTCCGAGGCCTCCCTTTTAGACCAGTGTTGCTAAACAGAATTCATTATTTGCCAAATATTTCACAGATGTACACAGAATGAACGTTTCTAGTTCACAGTTTAAGATGAATGATTATGACCATGTTTTAACTTTTAACTGAGTATGTGTGTACTATGAAAGCATGTAAATGAAAAAAATCTTTTTTAAAACAGACCTCTTCTCCTTTCAGTAAAATAACATTGAATTTTTTAATAAAGAAAATACTATCATTTTAATGTAACTCATAAAGAAAACTACTTCTACAAAACAATCCAACTCTTCTTAATAATCCTAATAATTCTATTCATGTTCTCAGATGAAAAACTAAAGGCTGCTAATTTTTATCACGATGTTCATTTTGTAATCAAAATTCTCACAGAGATGCTGCCATGTTTGTGAAATGTGGGCCTCATTGTATTAAGATAAAGGAGGTTCCTATTCATGCCACAGATTGCTTGTCTTTTGAGATATATTTTGTAGTCCATTTAGTCCATTTCCATAGCATGAAAAGAATGGAGAATTGTAATTAAGTGCAGTAGCGTATACAACACTATAATCATAATTGCTAGAATTATATTCACAATTTTCCTCACATGTTTTGCAGATGCATTCTCTTTTATCTACATGCCATGTAGTTCATATTCCCATTTTGTAGAAGTTGCCATCAATTTGTTGCCACATGTTTTATGTGTCACCATGTTTTTTTCCCCTCTCCTTTTGTGGAGGAGAATAAGGGTCTGATTCACTAGGAATGTCCTGTGGATTTTGTTGTTTTTCCACTTCTCCAAGCCCTGAGGGAGATATTTTTGTCATTTGAGGGTTTGTCATTTGCTCAGCCATGTACTGGATTATCCATTTATAAACAGCTATACCAATTTTGTGCTCAGCCCATCAGCCTGGAAGTTCAAAAAGTACAAAGTACTTCTCACTGAGAACAAACTGTAAAATGTATTTGAGAATAGAGATTTCATTAATTGCTAGTGGCATTTGTAGGCCTCCTGTTGAAACCTGCCAGAGTGCTGTAAGTGGTATCATTTGTACCAATTTATAATGTAAAATGAAGGTCTCCATCCGGCTTCAGTATTAGTTACTGAGTCCTAGGGGGACTTTGTTATCCATAGTTTATAATATCTCAGGATTTTTTTCTTCCCTTGCAAAAACTAGTCTATGGCAAGTTAGAAATTATGGCATTCTCTGGAATAAGGGCTTGGTTGTTATTACTGGCTGCTCACCTTCTTGAAGGTACAAAGATCAGACTTCCACATCTGTGAAATGATGGAGGGAAGAAGTGCAATAGGCCCAGAGGAGCATCAGATGACATTGGACTTGATGGTCTTGGAGGTCTTTTCCAACCTCAGTGATTCAATGTTTCTATGGTTAATATCTCACACTGGCACTAGACCTGGACTAAAAGTCTGGATCTGCCATACTTCCAAAGAACTGGAGGTTTTCCACCAGATGGTCAAGACCTTTGGTTAGGTCACAGGGAATGAAGAGAAAAGGCTACACAAACCTTTCTGCACTGGTTCTCTGTACTCCCTCCCACTTAGTACATAAAGTGTTCTGCATATTCTCTGCAGCTTTTATTTTCCTTCTTTTTATTTTTTTCCAATATATTTGCAGAATCTCACTGCCAAGAAATATGACACTGCCTGGATAGCCTCTTGCATCCAGAATAAAATCTTCAAATATATCAGTGGTTACAATTTTGAGACTTTTTAATGCATCACACTTACTAGTTTCAGAGTACTTGAAATATCTTGCTCAAAAAATGAGACGAGGGTATCCAGTGACTGGCTTCTTTCTCAGTCCCCACATGGCTGATGATGTAATCCTGTTTTAACATCTTCTTCCTATAATCTTGAAGTTCTCTGAACAAAAGAAATCAAAGGTTACATGTGAATCTTTTAATGGACACATACCAATCTTACTTTCGCATCCCCAAGGTATCTTTTGTTCAACATTAGTTAGAACTTTAAAACATTGCATGTTTTCTTGTTCTGTTTTTCATTTAAACTTTTGACTGGCAGACATTTCCTTAGGTACACCTTTTATTCTCTTGAGAAATAATTTGTCAAATTCAGAGAAAAATAGGGGGTTTGTAGTGCTATTTTGTCCTTCAGGAATGCATTCATGTTCCATGTTTATATTCTTTATTTATAATGGTTAAATGCATAAAATATTAACACTGAAACAGGATCCTTGAGGGACAGTGAGTTGAAAGAGAAGTTTGGGATAGAGAGAGGGAAACCATCCAAGAACAGATTTTTGATATATTTTGTAACTATAACAGCTGAAACACAGCAAACATTTTACAAGGAGCCACGGTGGGTTTTTATGTTGAAGTCAGCAGAGTCTGTAACAGAAGATCAGCAGAGCTGGTGCCCACCAGCGCTGTGTTTCAAACACATACCAGAAACGGAGCCTGTGGTTGGGTTTCCTGGAAAAGATCCTGATGGGATCATGAGGTCTGAGAGTTGCTCCTCCTGGTCACTATGAGCCCAGCTATGGACATGGCTCAGCAATGTGCACTTGCAGCCCAGAGCGCTGACCATCAAAAGCAGAGTGACCAGCAGGATCGGGGGAGGTCATTCTGCACCTCCCCTCTGTTCTTGTGAGACCCTATCTGCAGTACTGCATCCAGCTCTGGAGCCCTTAGCACAAGAAAGATGTGGGCCTGTGGAATCCTGGAGGGGGGCCACAGTGATAATCAGAGGACTGAAGCATCTCTCCAGTGGAGACAGGCTGAAAAAGTTGAGCTTGTTCAGCCTGGAGAAGAGAAAGCTACAAGAAGAACTTAAAACCCCTTCCAGTACCTAAAAGGGGTTATAAGAGAGCTGGAGAGGGACTTTTGTGAAGGATATGTAGTGATAAGACAAGGGGAAATGGCTTTAACCTGAAAGGGAGAAGGTTTAGATTAGGAATTAGGAAGAAATTCTTCATTGTGAGGGTGGTGAGGCACTGGAACAGGTTGTTCAGGGAAATTGCAGCTGCCCCATCCCTGGAAAAGTGCAAGGCCAGGCTGGATGGGGCTCTGAAAAAGCTGATCTAGTGGAAGGTGTCCCTGCCCAAGGCAGAGGGATTGTAATGAGAGGTCTTTAGTGTTCCTTCTGGCTCAAACCATTCTATGATTCTATATTTCTTTGAACTGTGCCTTCAAATCTCAGTGTCTCTTAGGATTGCATGGTTCAAAGGACAACCTGTGTTGAGATATGAACTTTGAACTAATCAAAAGTAATTTGCCATCATACAAGGAGTGGAGTTGGATGCTCAAGGCAGGATAGTGGTATTTCTTGTTTCCATATCAGCAGTCAGCTTCTCAGTCTTTAGTCTTAGCCCTCAAATCTGCCCTCTAATGCAGGAAAACATTTTCATGCACATTTTAAAAATAACAATACTTAAGGCAAGAAATGAAATCCGGTTCCTGCCTAGAGCCTGAAGGATATCAGAACAAAAGCCAGGTTCCAATTCTTGACTCCAAGTCTTACACATAGTTCACCTCCGCTTCCCCCCTCCCATCTTAAGAGGGTATAAACAGGGGGTTTCTGCACTGCCAGTGACATCCTCATGCTCCTTTCTCTGCATTTGCTGCAATGGAAAACCTGATAAAACATCCATTATAGCACCTTATAATTCACCCTATTTAAAATGCATTTTCTTCTGTGTCTGTGTTTGCTCTAGAGATGAAAAAGTAATTTATATGTGACAATTTTCAGCATCACAATGCTGCTCCTTTAAAGGCTGAAGGTAAACTTTTCTGAAATTACCCAGGTATTTTGTGCTGCCACTGCAAGCTTGTATCTAATTTGCTCTGTTATCCAAAGAAAAAGGTCTGTCTGGCAGAAAGCCTTGTTTCTGTACAGGTTTTTGGGTGTTGATGGGTCTGGGTTTTTTTAATTACAGAATCTGAGTGTAGCCAATCATGAGACTACACTAAATAAAAAAGTGCTTCTGCTGCATTTAGCACTCAGTCAAAACAAAGAGGAAAGAGGCTGCATTTTCTCTGTGAAAATTCACTAATCTATTTTTATCCCATGGTACAGGACTGTAAACAAAATAATTTCATAGTATCCATTTCATTTATCAATGCTGAGAAATTTCAAAGCTAAAACCTTAAAGCTTTGGTTCTGCTTCATTGATTCAACCTGTATTTTGACGTGACATCAAGCAAAATAAAATCTACTTTTAACTGGCAGCGTGTGGAGAGGTTGTCTAATGGGGAGAGGTCTGACCTGGGCTTCAGAGGATCTGTATTCATTTTCCCTTTAACCCACAGGCTTGATGTGATTTCATCTAACAATTACACTAAAAGATAGCACAAAAGTAGAAATGTAGAGAGTTCATAGACTCAACAGAATTTGTAAGTGATACATAGATGGTTCCCAATAGACTGGAAAAACATATTTTTTAAATAAAAAATACCCTCTCCAAGGGTGTTTAAGACTTACAGCCAGATTCAGTCTCCAATAGAGAGCTTCTCATTTCATTTTCACTCTCAGACTTCATCTGGGATTAGAAAAAATATCGCCTTGTATTACTTGAAGCTGGGATTCTCACAGCTGCCAGGAATTTCACTATCTGCTGGATTTTTGCAGTCTTTGGAGGTTTGGATATGCTCCACAGGAGAGGTTCAGTTCTTGGAAGCTTATCTGAAAATCACTGATTATTTGGAAACATAGTGAGCGAGACAGACCTTCATGAGACATCTAATAATTCCTACTGGCTTTGGGCACCCTTTCATTCTTTGTGACACCAGTCACAAAGTGCATGCCAAGAAACGATCAAAACACATTCTTGAAAGTTACATGTAACATAAAACAAGTAATTTAAAAGTTATGTGATTCTTTGAAGAGCCAAGAAGCTTCTTTGGGTGTCTCATCATTCCCTGAGCTGATCTGATGCAGCTCATCCTCCACAGAATGGAGAGCAAATATGATCAGGATGATTCAGTGATGTGTTGGGGAAACCTAAGCAAGTTCAGAGTTAGATGGGGAGGAAAAAAGTGCTGGGAAGAGTAATTATATAGGGATCATGCTGAGGCTGAAGGTGGTAACCCTCAAAGTCATCATCTCATTGGTGCTGTCATGCTGCTTTCTGTTTCAAAGCCAGCCTGAGGGATTCTTCATTGTGCCCATAACACAGAACAAGAGCACCCTGAATTTCTACACCCCTTGAGGTGTAAACCAGGTAATCCTTTAAGGATATGTCTGTCTTTTCCTAACCTGGTATGATCCAGGCTCTGCAACAAGTGAAAAACTTTTTTCCTCTCTCTCTACTCACAGTCAAGCTGGAAGGAAGAAATATTTATTAGAGTCAAAAACAGGTTAGAAATAGGACAACCTGGGGAATTAAAGTACTAAGAGTAGTGGCGCTGGAAATGGAAAACTGAGAATAAAGATTGAGAGAGGTTAAAGGGAAGCAAGTGGGGTGGGTATTGTGTGTGCATCATAAGTTGTAGGATTCAGGAGAGAGGTGTAATATCACTGTAGGTCCAAGGCTGATGAGGAAACTGAGGCCAGATAACAAGCAGGGAGGAATAAAATGGGCTGTAAGAACAAAATAGGTTGGGAGAGATTAGGACTGATGAAAAGTCTGTGAAAGCAAATCTGGAGTTATTGAAGGGAAACAAGAGGATTCAAAAGGACACATTGAAACTGAATAACAAAGGAGGAAAACGAAAGCCTGAGGAGGAAGGAGAGAGCCACTCTGGGCTAGAATGCTGGGAGTAGCACTAGGAAAGACTGGAACAAGATCCTTTCATTACCAGAGTCATAAGAGATTAGGAAGAATAAGCAGCAGTTCAGAAAGGCTGATATTTTTGTTCATGCAGCGAACCCACTCGTACTACTGGTGTTGTCTGAGTGGGGAATGAGCCACTGCTCGGTACTGTCAGCCCACGTGGATAGTCTGGACACCTATCAGCAGCTGGTTTATTGGCATGTTGCTCCTTTTCACAGTCTGAAGAGATTTTTACCAGTGGAAATGCTGCAATTCACATTTGCAGCATAAAGGTTTATGGGACTTTCAAAAGGTGTGCCAACCACTCCTGAAGAGACACATTCTCTGCTCTTGCTGTTATCTTAGTGACAGAACTTTGTGAAATCATAGAACCAGAGAATATGCTGAGTTGGAAGTGACCCACAAGTACCACTGAAATCCAACTCCTGGCCCTGCACAGAACAGTCCCAAGAGTCAAACCTGGGAGTGTTGTCCAAATGCTTCTCGAAGAGCTGAATAGCTGCCTGCTTTTCTGTTTCTGCCTCTCATTTATGTGATGTGATATTGAGGGACTTCATCAATGGCCCTCAAGCAAAAGAACAGTTCGTGATCAGGAGGNGTAGCACTAGGAAAGACTGGAACAAGATCCTTTCATTACCAGAGTCATAAGAGATTAGGAAGAATAAGCAGCAGTTCAGAAAGGCTGATATTTTTGTTCATGCAGCGAACCCACTCGTACTACTGGTGTTGTCTGAGTGGGGAATGAGCCACTGCTCGGTACTGTCAGCCCACGTGGATAGTCTGGACACCTATCAGCAGCTGGTTTATTGGCATGTTGCTCCTTTTCACAGTCTGAAGAGATTTTTACCAGTGGAAATGCTGCAATTCACATTTGCAGCATAAAGGTTTATGGGACTTTCAAAAGGTGTGCCAACCACTCCTGAAGAGACACATTCTCTGCTCTTGCTGTTATCTTAGTGACAGAACTTTGTGAAATCATAGAACCAGAGAATATGCTGAGTTGGAAGTGACCCACAAGTACCACTGAAATCCAACTCCTGGCCCTGCACAGAACAGTCCCAAGAGTCAAACCTGGGAGTGTTGTCCAAATGCTTCTCGAAGAGCTGAATAGCTGCCTGCTTTTCTGTTTCTGCCTCTCATTTATGTGATGTGATATTGAGGGACTTCATCAATGGCCCTCAAGCAAAAGAACAGTTCGTGATCAGGAGGTGATAGAAATTTAAAAAGGGGAACCCACAAATCACTAAACGCTGCTCAATGGTATTATGTCTTCCTGTGATAGGGAAAAAATTAAAAATCCTACTGTTACCCTTGCCAGTGGAAACAGCAGAAATTCCTCCTGCAGTACTGGGTGACAAGCTTTGTCAGGAATTCTTTTCCCATACTCTACCCCACACTGGAATACAGATGGAGTTCATTAATATTTTTGAAGTATTTCAAATGACAGAAACTCCTGTATGGAAATGAACAGAAAATTTTGGCTAGATAGTGTTCAGAAAACAAACAAACAAACAAACAAACAAACAAACAAACAAACAAACAAACAAACAAACCAAACCAAACCAAAACCCAAAACCCTACCAAAACCAAACATAAAAAGACCCCCACACTGTATAAGAACAAGAAAACAACATTCTCTATCGTTGCATTTCTGGGCCAAGTGAGATCAGGTCATTCAGAAAAATACTATATGATGAAATAAGATATATAAATACACACACACACATATATATATACACACACACACATATTTTTATGTTTACTAAAGGACACATAAGTGACTAAAGTTCTCTGGAGAGCTTGACCTTCTGTTTGTTAATACTATTCTTTCAGTGGAGCTTGGGATGCAGAAAGGGGACAGAACCTCTGTGTGATCAAGCCTATGTGTATTGCAGGTAGTTACAAAGTTCATCATTATTAGATAAGGTTTAAAACCTAGTAATTTGTTTCCTTTGTTATTTAGGACATATAAACTATTTCAACCAGGGGAAATTATTTCTGTGGCAGTCCTTTTTGATAGTTTTGGTATGAGCAGACTGATGCAACAGCTTGGCCTTGTGCTGAAGGTGTACCTTCACAACCACTTTAATGTTATAAAACACATAAGTCAAACTGAAACTTGTCTGCCTCTGTTATCTCAATGAAATGACATGATGATCCATCAAAAATAAAAATAAAAGCAAAAAAGAAAATTATATTTCCTATTTGTCAGTCCACTTCATTTTCATAATCAAAAGCAACCAGCACCAAATAGTGCTTTTACAGACCTTGTTCTCTTTGTACAATCCAATTTTCTAAGGATGTAGCTGAAGAACGTTCATCTACAAAGCAAGAATTACCAAAAAACACACTATATAAATTTTTATCAGTGTTCTCTTTACTACATGTATTTCGAAAATGCAAATAATGCCTTTGTTTGCAATGCAAAAGCCTCTCCCGAGAAAATGTTCTGCCTTGTAATATTTCTTCCCATGAGGTCAAAATGAGAAAATGGGGTATCCATGACAGATGATTCTTGTAATGCTGAATTTTATGCTATGAAGGCACTTGGCTTCTGCTGAGTAGATCTGCAACCTGAACACTTGAAAAACAGGGTTGGTCTTTCTTCAAAAGGTGTTTCTGATTAATGTTGGCCGATCACTGTGGAGCTGATGATCAATTAGTTAATGTTTGTACAGTACTTTGGCTATGTAAAACTCTTTAAGTACTGAGCATTGCTGTTATTATGAGTACACTTCAGGATCCTTAGGTAACTGTTGGGAGTACAGCAGACACGATCTTAATCTATTAATAACCCTTTATAAGTGCAGTAGTTCCAAGACTGCCAAAACATCCCTATTGTAGCATAATTCTTTTTTCTTTTCTTTTTTTTTTTCCCAGATAGCATGGATGTCATGAATGTTAAAGCAAAGAACCAAAATTACTCCTGTCATCTTCTTCTCATTTTTATACATACAATATATGAAAGAGTCTGTGTCCTTAAAATGACAGGAGAGAATCACATCCCCCTAAGACTCCAATCCTCTGCATAAGGTCTTTAATTTGAGATTTGAGTGCCAGATAATTAGTAGTTGAGGTAGAATCACACTTTTTTTGTGAGTCCCATGGCCCAATTAGTAAATCAGATTTCAAAAGGTTACTAGAAGGGGCCTTTAATTTTACCAGCATTTTACTGTTATTGCATGTGGCAGACAGAGCATCCTGTATCAGGGACAGGAGAAAGGAGAAATTTAGTGTCATAGCAAATAATTTACTGATGTAAATTGATGCAAATCCTTATTTACATCAGCTCAGAACTTGGCTCCTGGCCTTATAGACACTTTACATAGTGTCTGCAAGTGGGTCTCCAGGAGGCACTAAGGTTAAGTGGAAAACTACTCAGTTAGGATGCATGTGTCTACTGATGTAAGGAAAACCCAATAATCCAAAATCAGAAGTACCAAGCTTTCTTAACAAAAGAAGTCAACATAAATTCAATTAGGACCAGGGAAGAAAGACCAAGAAAACAATTAGGACAATGAAACTGTATTTTTGAATTGTTCTCTTATAACTGCACATGCAGATATACACAATGACACTCTCACACCCCCAAGTGTGTACCAGTTTTGGTAACTTCTGAAAGGGTTTGTCAGAGGGATGTGTTCAGAGATGGGGTGGAGCTTCAGGTAGAAGTCATCTATGATGATGAATGATTTAATGTCTGCTTTTTCCAACCTTCCCTGATAAAAACACAACACCTGAAATGGGGCCAGCAGGAACTGGAGGGACTTTCTGCCAGACTGCACTGATGCTGGAGGGAACATAACTGTCAGGGTTCGCCAGGGTGCCACCCAGGATCAAGAGAGTGGGAGCAGAGAGGGTCAGGAGAGGGGAACCTCAGCAGTGCTGTGTTCCAGTTGTGCAAGAGGCGAGAGGGGAGAAGACAGGCTGGCAGAGGTGGCCCAGCACCTTTATCCAGTGCATTGCTGCATGCTGGGCAACCATGGAATCTCTGTTCTGTTCATGCTTCTTCCCCAAAATGAAGTAAAAATCTGCAAAATGTTGCCTGAATGTGAAGTAGTGGCAACACCAATTCTATTTGCAGGAGTATTTGTTCCTCTCAGTGTTACAGAAGTCTGCTCTTATTCTCCAGATCCCATTTATTTTTGCTCAGTGCTGTCCACACAATTACCAGTTCTCATTATGAAAATAATTGCTGCCTGTATCACAGTGTTTTTGTTTGATAATATATTTCATGTTCAGAAGGGCCTATTAAAATTATCTAGCCTGACCTCCCACATAAGGCAAGCATTATATTCTCACTGAGACATTCTTACAACTCTCACAGTGGAGCTGTTAAAAATACCAGCATATGTTCATTGGCCACTGTACCAGACACACAACAAGGGATCACCCCTTCCCTGAAGAATTTATGATTTCACTGGATCCTTCACTAGTGTGGGAAGAAAGAAATGTGGCTATCCTTAAGATTATTAGTAGAATATGTGGAAATCCCAGAGAATAAATATAGTTCCCACTGTATTCAGTGTTTTCCCTCCACAGCTATCCTTTTTGAGATGAATAAAAGTCTTCCTCTGTTGTGGTAATTTTCCACCACCTCTTTTTTTAATCAGTGTGATTTTAAAAATAACATTCAATTTATTTCCTGAGATAGCAGACCTCTTCCAAATCACTTTGGCCCTTAAGAACCTCTGCATTGGTGCGACAGGATTTCTGCCTGTGTCACGGTCTGATCTTTCTTGCTATTACACCACACCCATCACTGTCATAAGTCAGCAAAGCAGCCTCATGAAGATGGAAAGCCTACCATGTTAATTTTCAGAGCCTGCTCTCAACCTGCTGCACAGGGCATTAGCCTCACAGCTCCCATTAACCCCCACTGTGTTGAGTCAAGAACCAAGTGCATAAAGGATGTCAGACATTATGCACTGGCAGTAATCAGATTTGCTGGTCACTTAGCCCTATCTGCACTTAAAAATGTGTGTTTGGAATAAAAATATGGGATAGCAGCAAAGCTGAAATACTTGACAGCAGGGGTTGTTTTTTCAGACCATCTAAAATATACTTTAGATTGGAAAGTACAAGGAAAATTGTCCCAGATTGCTAATGCAGTGTTGGAATTTAAGTAGACTTTTACCTGAGCAGACATTGGTACTGTCATGGCAATTAAACTGTTCAGTGTGGCTTTCCTGCATGTGTGGAGTTATTTATATGATTGTTTGCACTGTCCCCAGGCCACAGTCTCTTCTGAGCCTCCATTGTGCTGAGTGTCGGAGAAGTCCAAATAACCAGACAGTCCTTGCCCTGTTGAGCTTTCAGTCTGCAAAATGACATCCTTACTCCTCAGCTTGGTGTCACAATTCAAGAAAAAGCACCCTGGCTGGAGGGGAAAGAGTTGAAACTGCAGGAGTGGTTCTGTCTTCCCCCTTTCATGGAGGAACATAACACATAACAACAGCTGGCTCTTTCCTCTTCACCCCGTGCTCCTGCTGTCAAATCCCTCGTGCTGCCATGGCATCTGACAACTAAACCTTTCCTTCACCCTCACCTTGGATTTCTTTTTTTACAGAAGCACATTATTAGCAACATAAATTACGGTCTGAGAATGGTGTCATTGAGCACACAGGATTGAAATCGCATGCTTTAAAATAAAAATGTCAGTCAGACAGGTGCACATAGCCAAGCCTGGGGAATGTTTTTAACAAATATGAGATTTTTTTTAACACAGAAGTTTGGAAGGGAAAAGTATATGCAAATTCATTTCAAGTTTTATTAAGGAAGAAATTATTATCAATATTTTTTCTAGATATAGCTACATTACTTTAAAAGAAATTATGATGAAAAAAGGAAGATACATGGAAACACTGATTAATAAATGTTACTGCACTAAAATAGAAACTGAAACATTGAAACTGAGCTAAAAATTAAATATATTAAGCTTACTTAAAACAAAGCAAAATATTAGGCAGAGAAATACACATGGAAAATAAAATTTTTTTAAGCTCTCCTCTCATCTTAGTTTCTTGATTTGTTTTAATAATCAAGCCGCAGAATTGTAGTAGTTATGCAGCCCTGTTTATTGCTTGAATTTTAGGGCTAGTTTTATTTAAATGTCATGGGGAAGGAGTTCCAGGGAAAGGTCACTTGTATTTGAAATTATCCAGACAAAAATTCCCAACACCAAAACAAAATTACAGTGGGGGTTAGGTCTGAGGTCGGGTTTGGGTTCCTCTTGAGTAGTAGTTCAAACAACATGGACTTTAGATTTGCAAACAGACAGAAGGAGTTATTTAGGTTATTTTAGGCTCATGGAGAAGTTGAAATGAATATTTCTTATCTGGTTTTGAAAGCACTGCATGTGTTATAATTAAAGGTGTGATAAAAAGTCTCCATCCCTTCCAACTGGCATGGCATCTCTGTTAGCCCTTTATTAGCTGTGAAGTTTACATGAAAAATTTGCATTGTCCAAGGCCACATGGAAATTTCACATTTCAAGTGACAGTACAAAGGAAGTAGGAATATTTGTAAATCCCTTTTTAGAAGTGACAGCATTGGTGATTGTAGGTCACTCTACTTTCTAATTTCCTCATCTTTCTTCTCCCAGCCCTTAGATGCAAAAATGACAAACTCAATTAATCCCTTCTTTAATAGTGTAAGAAATCTCAGTTCTAGTGTTTAATTTCTTCTGTTTCTTGATAATCTGAAAAAGACGTGAAAGAGTTATTGTGTGTTGAGGGGCTGACCCTGGGCAGTAAGGGTAGAAATTTCCTTTTTATTATATTTTGACTTTAATTTGCCCACGCACATACTGGAGAAGATGACAGAGAGGCAGTAAGAGCTTTCTGGGCTCATCTGAGGGCTCTGGCAGCTCTGCAGGGTTTCACCTCTGGGTCCTCTCAGCAGCCCTTGTTAGATTATTTCTGCTAAATACTTTACAGCATTTAGCTCTCACTTAGAGCCTGGCACTACTTGTCCCTTAGCTTGTGCTCGAGGATCCAGCCCTAAAGTGTATTCTTTTTCCCCAGATCTATCGTTTGCTGCTGACACAGGCAAATTCCAAAGGCAGGACACTGGAATGAAAAAAAATTTCAGGCACTTCTTCACTGAGATTTGAATGTTGAGCAGACAGCTCTCTGCAGCTTACTCTCTTATGATATTTATTCAATAAATTTAGGGAATACAAATTTTTGCTGAAGAGCAGGTCTATTCTGTGTATCAGAAATGTGTCGCACCAATATTACAGTGGAGAAGCACATCACTTGGTTACTGCTAGAGTCCTGTAGCTTACCATCATGAAAAAAGAATTCTTGGTAGGGCAGAGGGCCCCTAAGGCTGTGCAAAAGCAGTCATAAACATTAGTCTTAGATGAGAATAGCAGAGAAATTCCAGACAAACATTCTGGCTAAGATCGGACCACACATGTATTTTGTGATAGTACAACAGACTCTCTCTGAGAAGCTGTGATTGCAAGATTACAGCTGGATATTGCTGACAGCATCTTAGGCTTTTTTTCTTTCTTCTACAGTCATTGCTAAATATGAACAAAAATCTTCTCCATTGTCCATAATTTGAGGCATATAAATTGGAAATATAACACATTAAGCAAAAAACCACAATGCTTGTAGGGGTCGGAGGCCCTGTTCAAATAACATGCTGTTTATTTGCTCCATTTACAGCAACCCTTTTGCTCTGGCTCTGAAGTATTCATCTATTTTCCCGAAGTTTCTCAACACTTACACTGAAAAATTCCAACTGACTGCTCACCACCTCAGGGCCCTGAGTCACTGGTAGTCCATGCAATGGACTTTTATAGGCATGTCAGCAAGAGCTGAGGACTGAGAACTTCATGGCTGTTCTTCCCATGGTCCAAGCTAGCCCAGGAACTGTTCAAATACATTTACCTAGGTCTATGACTCACTAATTAGTCCCACTGTGGTCACACTTGTTCTTAACATTTCAGACAACTTACCCATTAATGTATATTCTGTAATTACACTCCTAACTGCAACCCAGGTTTCTGCTGGCTCACATTCCACCATCTCAGAATGCTGTGCTAATATACTGACTCCTCAGGAGCAGGCAGAGGTTTCCTCCACAGCCATAGAGCTGGGACCAGCTGTCACTCCTCAGCCATTAGAGTTCTGTTACTGGAAGCAATGCAAAAACCATGAAATGGTCATTGCCTCACCTTGCAAGGCTGCAGGACCACTTGCATGCACTACCTTGCTTGTCTGTGGCTCCTGGGAAAGCACAGGTCCTGTGTTATGTGAGTTAGGGTGAAATATGGGCTTGGTTTGTGGCGCATGTGCTGCCTGTGTGAGGCTCTGTCCTTCAGAAAGCGCTGGGAGTGTGACTTCATAGGACCTCAGAATAGAATCATAGAATCATAGAGTCATTAAGGCTGGAAAAGATCTGAACCTACCCAGTGGCATCTTGGTATGTTTTTGTGTTCTTTCCTTGTATACAGACTCATGTGAATGTCTCAACACTTTAAACACAGGTTTCTGGGCAGTGCTAAACAAAGGAAAATTCCACTAATATGCAATTATCTTCAATGAAAAAAAAAATCAAGAGCTGAAATGCTCTCTTCTGTAAGATCTTTAGAAAATTTACCTTTGTGGATTTATAATAAAATGGATACCTAATATCTTTGGGAAAGCTGATTTTGCCTTTAGGAAAGAATTAGACAATCTAAAAATTCCTCTCTGAAATGTCTCTTTTGTTGAGCAATTGAAGCTGCCATAATTAAGCAGTGTTTTGTTCTGCCACAGGTTTGTTTGCATTTGAGAAAATGCAATAGAACAATTAAAATTTAATAATATGGTAAACAAGAGCTGAATAATTTATTCACAGCAAATATAATGAATGTTGATAATCACCTTTTTTTGAGACTAGAAGAAAAAAACTGACTTCTAAAACTGTATAGAAATTTTGTTCTTTTGTTTGGAATGAAATTTGATTTGATCCATTATCAAAGAAGAAAACGTATTTTACTTACATGTAAAGTATGAGCTCGTTTGAAATAAGATAAACTTGAATAATATAGAAATTATGAAACAGCAAATGCTGATTTTGAAGTATTGTGTGCCAACTTTTCCCCTAAAAGTAATTTTATATATGTGTACTCTGTTGTGTAGTTATGCATTTCTTTATACTTTCGATGCATTTCTTTCTACTTTCAGTGGAAATCATAGAGAACCTATTTTTTTTCCTATTAACAGTAGTGGGATCTGTACCAGTAGCTTGCATAGTGTATAACCAAGATTATTATTATCATTATATTTTACACCAGTACCTATAAACTCTACAGAAATAAATAGATCAGAATCACATTGTAGCTATGTATAAAGGCTTGCAAGTTAACAGAATGCTTTGTTATACAGAGTCTAAAAAACCTTTTTTCCAACAACGTGTTTAGGTTTTTTCTCTGAAAGAAACTGAAATAAGTCAAATGGTGCATCTTCCATTCATAAAATATTTTCTATCTTATAGTTAATTACTTATACAGTCAGTAAAGAAAGCATTCTTTATTTTCCTTTCATTTTATTGGTTTTAAATATAGATGAATATTCTAAATGCAGAGAAAGAGTTCTGTGTGATTTGCAGCTCAAATTAATACTCTCAGAAACCATACTCATGGTTCCTGGGTGGTTGCTCAGTTCTGTAAGTCTTGGGTTCAGGTGATTCCTGGCACAAAAGCAGGAAAGAAAATCTTTTTGGCCATTTTTTTTAAATAAAAAATGCCACTAGAGTGCCTTGCTGAAAAGCAATAGGAACAATCCTTCAGAACATTGCCTAATCCTGCCTTCAACATCAAACAGCCCAATGCTCTAAATTTAAAGCGTAACCATGGGTTTGAGAGGATGTCTTGTCCAACACAGCAAAATTATTGCTGCAATTCTAGGGAATGCAACAGACACAACTACTAAACCCATAAAATCCAGATTCAAAACCATATGTAGACCATCTGAACCTTAATGTCTTCTGCAACCTATGGAGGATGTGATGCAATGTAGGACCTGGTCTTGCATCATACCTGGACTGAACTGAAAAGGAGCTTTCAAACAGTATAGCAGAACCCCAAGAAACTTAAAAAAAAGCTCAGTGCCTCAGTGCACACAGTGTTTTTTAATTGAAGGGCTCAGACTGTCTGTCGTACAACCTGAATGTTATATTCTTTATTTTTGTGAAATCAAATATAATAAGAAAGTAGCAACAATGAGGCCAATCTCACTCTTTCAAGTTAACAATAAAAAAAATGTGTCTCAAATTTCAGGATAATTTTCCATTCATGTAGCAGGCTGTAATGCTATGTGACATACAGAGCAACTTACAGAATCATTCCTGTAACTACTCAGGTAAATAGTCAGTCTTGTTCTTTCCATATCCTGTGTCTTTCCCCTTTCTGTCTTGTCCAAGTCCTCCAACCTGGAATTAATCTGGAGAGAAAAAAAGAAAATTAACCTCCTCATTTCTTCTGATTGCCCAACTGCACAAAGGTTAATGTTGAATATTTTGGTACAAGTTTTCTCTTTTTGGAGTGATAAATGAAAGCCTACAGCTTGGGTCTGCAAAAACCTCCTCAGTATGCTATTGGGACAATGTATGGGACTGGTATGAAGGATAAAGATATCAGGGCAAATCTCAGAAAACTTGAATGAAACACCAAGCTGCTGAAAAATTTGAAGTCTGCAAGTCTCCTCTGATCAGTGTTGGAACAGATCTCCATCATTGTTGCAGTAAGTGAAAAGAACTTTTGACATGCAGTATGTATTTATGGCAAATGATACTTGACTGGTTCAGTGTGTCCAGATAAGAGTTAAAACAGAGAGGTATTTTTGCTTTGTTTGGGAAAAGTGCGTTAAAGATTCATTCTCCACCAGTAGAGCTTAAGTAGTTTGAACACCAGATATGAAATGGGGCAAGCAAGGGGACTCTCCACTCTGCCATTCCTCTGGGCATGGTGTGAACTCACTGCAGCTGAGGAAAACAGTTTCTGTGAGCCTGTACAGACAGCATAGATAAGATGCTGATGTGCCAGGCTGGAAGACATATTTGCTATGGTTACCTGAAACAATAAATTTGAAATTTGAAAACATAAATTTGGTCTTCAGGCCTATAAAATGCATAGTATAAAAGCATTTCTGAAGTCTCCAAAATCTTGAAGCAGCCAACACAGTAGCTGTAATGAACCCACTGAAGTAATCAGTTTGTGTTTCACTGCAAAATCCATGGCTTAATCTAAAGTACCAACTCTGATAATATCAGACATGTAGTGTTAACTGCCTGAGATTGCTAAAGCTCATTAACTAACCTAGAGGGTTTTTATGATTGCTGCAAAGTCCATAAATGAAAAGTTCCAGTCATCCATTAAGTACACAGCATAAATCATTTGTACCTGCAGATTGTGTCTTGCAAAGCAAGAAGTCATGTGTACCAGTAATAAACAGCAAAACCCAACAAACTCACTAAGAACCTAGTCATCTTGGCAGGTTTTATTCTTCCTCATCTTTCACCACTAACTCTTGTACTTTATTCTACAAAAGTTTCTCATTTTTAGCTCTTTGTTATCAGTGAGCAAAAATGCCTCCTACAGATGGACAGATACATTTTTTTCTCCATCTGTTGAGGCATTTTCTTTGCTGTGCTCTGGAAATTTGCCAAAAGGGAAGGAGATAACACTTCTGAACACAGGATGGATGGCAGACATAAATCCGATGAAAAGATGGACTACAGCAGCTGACTGATGATTTCACAAAGGCTGTTTTGTTGATTCTCACTGAACCTGAGGTTTTCTTCTTCAATTTGTGTCAGTGAGAACAAGGATGTTCAAATCAGTCTGTGGAAGAAATGCAGAGTATTTTTAAATTACATGACTTTTGTCCTTGGAGTTTTGGCGCTTCAACTTAATGAAGTCAGACCTTACCACTACAGGTGGAAATCCACTGGGGAGGTAAGAAAGTGCTACACAAGGTGCCTGCCTGTACTTCCTAGCAAGAGCCAATTGTACCTTCACTTTTAGCTATGTTTGAATTATACAGTTAAAGAACAAGATATTGAGAGCAATGGTCTTTGAAAGCTGCTCAATGTTTATGGGTTTTGGCAGCCTTTGAAAAAAGAACAAACAGCTTGCTTTGATCAGGATATCTTGCAAGGCTGAAGGTTTTGTTCATCAATTGCCTTGCTTTAAGATATAGGAATAGCAGAAGACATATTAATGATTTCAAACTATGTGGTATTTTTTCATGGAATGTTTGGATTATGCCTTCCAAGTCAAGGAGGGTATACCTCACCAAACCCAAACTGGTGATTGACTCTTTCCCATAAAATATGCATTCAAGCAGCAAAACTCTTTTGGCCCAAGAGAGGGTTTGATATATGCCTCAGTGTTAGTTATGATGCCTTTGCTCTAAAGAGCAAACACAGGTACTAGTCCAACATGATGGAATTCATTGTGTGGTGGCTGCTATAGCTGGATGATGCTCTTTGATTTACTGGCCTGAGGATAAATCCACCTCCTAATGCCTAGTGGGAGTCAATGGAAAGGCTCCCACTCTATTAGAGGTTTATGGATTAGGTACCTCCTGCACAATTAGAAGTAGCTCCTTCTCAGAGAAAAAGAAGAGAGAAGAAAACAAGCTCTGAAGCCAGTTAAAGATGCTCCTCATTTTTTTCTGAAGGCTGCTTTAGGCATTGTATTGAACAAGTATACACAAACAGCCTCTCAGCCTCTTGTGAATTACAATTGTTATATGTTTCCTTTGAAATAAAGACTTGGCTCCCTGCCCTAAATAACACATAAGTTTTTTTGGGGTTTTTTTGGTTTTTTTTTTTATTCTTTTTTTTTTCTTTTTTTTTTATGATTTTCCATTAAATTACTAGCAGAACATTAAATTTAAACCATGGCTTTCTTCCCTAGGGAAAAGAATGATCTATTCATGTCTAGGTTGGTGTGTCTCAGTCAGGCTTTTTTTTCTCCCCTTTATGTTATGTTTAAACAAGCTTCATTTTTTTTTAATGTGCATAGCTTGGACAAATAAATATCTCCAACCCTTACTGAGCAATTTATGAGAAGGCGGTCTTCTTTTACTATCTACTTACAAGTGTTCAGTGAGGCTACTTATCATTTTCTAGCTATCTTTGCCCTCTACGGTCCTGTTATTGTACAATATTTAAAGGACTTCCTATAGGACTTCCTACTTTACATGTGGTATTCCAACAGAGATCATATCATTAAACAGCAGAATGACAACAGAAATACACATTAGTCTAACTAGATGAGCAACAATGATGATTTACTAGTTGTAAAACCAAGTCCTCTTCTAGTAGGTACATCAAGTTGCATTGATAGCTCTTTCACAATTTATTTATGACAACATTGCAAACATAGCATTGCAACCTGAAGGAGTCGGCTCCTTCTTTCTGGCAGCTCCCACTTCATTTCAGCAGCTGCAGTGACTGCAGTGGTTTAGCAGACATCAAACTGGCCTCCATGAAGAGGCAAGGACAAGCATCACAGAATCACAGAAACACGGAATCACAGAACCATGGAATCATAGAATTATAGAATCATACTATGGCTGGAGTTGGAAAGGACCTTAACGATCACCTAGTTCCAACCCACCTACCATGGGCAGGGACACATCCCACTAGACCACATTGTTCAGAGCTCCATCCAACCTGACCTTGAACACTTCCAAGGATGGGGCATCCACAACTTCTCTGGGCAAACCTGTGCCAGTGCTTACTACCCTCACAGTATCGAATTTCTTACTATCTAATCTAAATCTATCCTCTTTCAGTTTGAAGTCATTCCCCCTTGTCCTATAACTACATGTTCTAAGCATCTCAATAATAGATGTCACATCCTTCTCCCAGATATGATAGGAAGTTTCTGTTCTGTGCAATCCTTTGTCTCCCAGCACCACTTTTAACCGCATCAAGTCTTCTGTTGAAGGCTGGTTTATCTGATCCCACAAGGTCATCCCCACAGATCCGCATCCTTCCTTATTTTACATGCTGGCTATTCTTACCTGTTATTATTTCATGACTTTCAGCATGCTTTATATTCTCACTATGAGCCTTGCAATATTTTCAAATATATCTTCCATATAAATAGCTCAGGATTATCTTCCAGAAGAAGGTGGGGATGAAAGAAGAGCAGACGTGGGAATTATAAAAATGGAACCCAAACCTCAGAAATCTAATGCTCGCTGGAAATGTATGCATCAAGGAAAAGAGTTACAAAGCAGGCATAATTTCTACTTTTTTTGGTTGTTGGTTTTTTGGTTTTTTTTTTCCTAGAGCCTGTGATGGAACATATACACTGTGGAAATTTGCTCAAAAATTTACAGTGTAGTAAATTCTCAATAGGACAAAAAGCAGGTAGATTAGTGAAAAAAAATTACAATGTTTTTACACTTTTCACACAGTAAGTACATGAAATCTGTGGCAAATTTTGACAGCGCATGTGCCCTGGGATATGTCAAGTCTCTGTATTGCTTGTAATTCCTGAACTGCTGCCTGGCCTTCTGATTTACCTAACTCCAGATAGAAAATTTAGACAAATAGTCTCCTTGAAAATGTCAAAAAAACTTTATACAAAGCAAATACATTTCTAGTTTCCTTCCTTCCTTCCTTCCTTCCTTCCTTCCTTCCTTCCTTCCTTCCGCACCTTCCTTCCTTCCGCACCTTCCTTCCGCACCTTCCGCACCTTCCTTCCGCACCTTCCTTCCGCACCTTCCTTCCGCACCTTCCGACCTTCCAACCTTCCGCACCTTCCGCACCTTCCTTCCACACTTTCCTTTTTTTCAGAAGTAAACAGAACATTCCTGGGGAAAAAAACAACAGAAAACCAAACTAAAACAAAAAAACCCTCCCACCTCAAAACCACAAATCACACTGAAATCAGGGAAGAATCAGGTATGAAAAGCAGTTTTCCACAGTCTTTTAACACAACAGAAAGGTGAGGTGTTATCACTTGTGGTACAAACAACCCCTCCAAGAAATTGCATTAGAATCCACCAAACTAGCCACAAGGAACAGGCTGTGTTTAAGATTAATTTGAGCTTTAAATATGCAAAAAACAACATATGGTAATGTTAAACTCTTTAATAACAGAATTTTCTCTCATCAGTTATGTTATTGCAAACCATGATGTAAATCTGCCCTTTTATGGTGGGATTCATCCACTGGGGAAAAAACCCAAACAGGCACCTGGTAAAAACATTCATGAAAGTTCTTCAATAATTGCTCTTCCAACTTGATCAACTCTTAATAGGCTAAAGTTTTTAACTGAAATTCTTATGAGAAGTCCTTCCTTCCTTAAAAGAAATTCTTACATAGTTTCTAAAAGATATCACAAAGCTAATTTCTGATACCCTGATGCAGTAGTGAATTCATCAGTGTTTTGCTTCCAATTTTAAACAATAATTTTGTTTCAATCAATGTATCATCCACTCCTGATTTAGTTAGATACAGCATTACAATGACCCCAGTAACTGAGAAGAAGTAAATTTAATGAGAATATTGTTTTTGGACTGTCTGATAGATGAAATGGTGTCTGATTTTCCTGCCCTCTCAATTTACATAAGTTTCAGTCTGGCCAGGAAGAACTGACCTTGGCCAGAGCTGGGAATAGTAGTACCATAAGCTAAACTTCACTACATAAGACTGAGGCAGTCTTCATTGCTGAGGCAATGTGCACTTTTTTAAGCAAATCAAGAGTTAAAAAGGTGTATGAAGATTTATTTTATTGAGAAGTTTTAAGAGATGTGCATGTGGCTGAGTCCTCGATGACACAGCAGTTGTAGCACCATTCTGGATTGGGTTGCTGTGGCTGAAGGTAGGTTAGATATCTGAGGTAGAGGAACACATTTTGTGTCACCATTCAGCATAATTACTGAATTGTTAGAAGTGTTTTGTATTAAGGGTTTAAAAATGGGTTGCTTTTCAAGTCACTCTCTGCCCCAGGACGCCTGTGGTCACTCCATTTTCCAAGGTTTGGCGGTTTCTTCCCTTAAGTTGCTTCTCCAAATGTAAGACTTTTCCTACCTTCTCTACAAGCTGTAATCAGCAGCAGGTCAAAGCAATTAATTCTCTTCAAAGAGTTGTAGCTGCACAGACCCATATGGCTGCTTCCCATGTGACTCTGTAAGCTAATTAAACTTGACTTTACTATGCCCTCTTCCATTTCCCTCGACCTGAGGAATCACTTCTCCAGTGCCTCAAACTCTGCACACATGTTCAACCCCTTTGAAGTCAACTTCTTGCCACTAGGAAGTTTTCCTATGTATTCAACTTAATTCTTCCATATATTTAATTCAATTAAATCATTTTAATTATGTAATTTTGCATCTCCTTAAGCAGAAGGTTTGGGCATAGGTACAAGTTTATAGCTGAGTAGATTTAAAGGGAATACTGTGGCCATCTTAGTAGAGAAGAAGTCTGCACTTATTAATGCCATATTGAGGAGTTGAGTTTAGGGCAGAGAAATCAGGGCAATTTTCCAAGATCTTAGATGCTGGAGTCAGCAGGCCAAGTTACATTGCATAGAGAATTATCCAGTCGAGAAACAGCTTCTGCTTGGGGCAACCACATTTCTATTGCAGTTATTTGTATGGCTTGAAGCTGAAAGGGGGTAGATTTAGATTGGAGGTTAGGAAGAAAACCTTTACTGTGCGGGTGGTGAAGCACTGGAACAGGTTTGCCAAGAAAGGCTGTGGATGCCTCATCCTTGGTAGTGTTTACTGCCAGGCTGGATGGGGCTCTGTGGGAAGGTGTCCCTGCCCATGGCAGGGGTTTGAACAAGATGGTCCTTATGGTCCCTGCCAACCCAAATCATTCTTTGATTCTATGAAATTTATTTAATTTCTGTTTGGTATACAGAGGTTTAGAAAGCAAAACTAGAAAAATATTTTATTTCATTCTTATGATATCCTACTGCAGAATTGATCCTTATACTGTATTTTTACAGTCGTTTGTACATTTTAGTTTTAAATACCATGATGAAAGGTCACAATCCAAGAGATTTCTCAGAATATGAAGTTTTCTCTTAGGTCAGTTTAACAAAAAAAAGTAACAATCCCACTCTCTGTGTGACCTCCTCCCAAAAATACTTTCACTCACTCCTTCTGTCCTCCAGTGCTAAATCCCACACTAAAGTCACAGGGTTCCTACAGGTCTTCTATAATTTGTTAGTCAGTCCTTTGATATTTATGCATTTTCTAGAGTAGACTTGGGTCTAAAAAAATGCAGATTTGATTCATTGGTGGATACAGAAACATAAGACACACTTCTGAGGCAGAAAAAAATTTTGTTTAATCTGTCACTTATGATCTGTCATTAATCTGTCATTAATGACCTTTAATCTCAATATTTATCTCTTTACCCTTTCTTAAAAAATCTTTCAAAAATGGAACTGAATTTTGGTGTGAAACAGTTCTTTGAACTGGAAAGTCAAAACATATTGTTTTAATGTTAGAAAAGAAAAGCAAACAATATGATTTTTTTGAGCTTTTTACCCTGGGTGAGGTTATATTGTAACAGAAATGAGTAAGTAAATTTGATCATGTTCTGACCTTCCTGAATCAGCATACTTCAGAAAAAAAACATTGCCTGCCACTTCTGCAGGTAGCTTCTAGGTTATAATCCATTGATAATATTATAATCATAGAGGATTCTGTAATGAATTTTGAATATAAACCGTTCCCTGTAGCACTATCCATTCTGTATTCAGAAATATTTGCCACAAGAGATAGATCCAATGTGATTGATGGTTTTGGTTTTACCTCTCCACTATCTATTTATTCAAGGCTCTTTCTTTCTTTCCACCACCACCACCCTCCCCATCCCCCAGAGTTCCCCCCAAAAACTAAATCTGTAAATAAAATCGTAGGATGGTTTTCATTGAAAGGGACCCTAGAAATCATTTAGTTCCAATCCCCCCTGCCATGGACAGGGACATCTTCCCACTAGACCAGGTTGCTCAGAGCCCCATCCAATCTGCCTTGAACAATTCCATTGTTCAAGCAGCCATAGCTCCTCTGAGCAGCATATACATCTATTGCTTTCTGTAATAAAGGCAGTGAGGAGTGAAGTGGCATCATTTTTGTACGAGGTATGAAATAGTTAACATTCTGAAGCCAAGATCATCACTTGAATCCCAATATACCTCCCATTTAATCCATCTGCTGAAGAGGGATGCAATATTGTCAGTCATCAAGCAGGAGGATTTTACCTATGCCCATAAAAATACTTGTGTAAGTTCCTCTAGCTAAATGTTAATTAAAATACAGGCTTTGCAAGAAGTGGCCTGGGAACCTCAGTGGCTTTTCTCTAGTTTTGCTACAACAGGACTCTCCATACATGACATACTGAAAAAAGTTTGCTGTGCCTCAGAGACACAGGATAAGTGGTCAGTAGGTCTGATTCCCATCTTATCTGTGCCACAGAGAGCTTGTCCAAAATATTTTCCTTCTGCTTCGGGTTCTCTGTGCACAAAACTTTTCTGATAGCATCTGCCTGCTCGCCAAAGAGTACTCGCTGTGAGGCCTAAATTAAGAGAAGTGTAAAATCTTCTTGAAATCCTTGGGCAAACAATAGATAAAAATATAATACTTGAGTTTATACACAGCAAAAATACCATTTTAGACAACTCCACAGGGAACTTCCTGAGTAAAAATGGTTAAGAACTTTCCTTAAGCTGACAAAATATGAACTATTATGTACACTCTCTATAAAGCAGCAAACAAACAAATAATCTTGAGTGAATGAATTATAGAATCATTAAGTTTGGAAAAGAGTTCCAAGATCAACAAGTCCAGTCTTGGGCCAAATGTCATCGTGCTCATTTAAAGCATATCAAAAAGTACCATGTCTACTTATTTTTTTAACACTTTCATGGATGGTGATTCCACCACTTCCCTGGGGAGCCTGTTCTGAAGCTTAACCACTCTTTCAGTGAAAAAGTTTTTCTTAATTGGTGCCAGAAAGCATCTACTAGGAAACATTCAGTAAGTATGGTCATGTTTTTTTCATGAATTTTCATGAATTCTTGTTTCTTTTCTTTATTATTGGAGGAATCCAAGAAGAAGAAAATTTCCTTAGAAGTATCTATAATAGGTTTAATTCTCTCTCATTTAGTGAGTTAACAAGGTGATTTCAAACAGAATGCTTTCAGAGTATGCATGTGCAAGCTGGCAATTTTCTTCCTTTATAGTCTCCCATATAGATCAAATTATAGAACCCATAATGTATATAGTAGGGTAACAACACTGTGCAAACAGCCTTTAAGTCTTACAGGCTGGGTATTTTCTAACCACACCAGTATTTTTAAAAATTGCTTCCTAAACTTTCAAGTGACTCAAAGCCCCATTTGGAAAAGTGTATCCAACCTTATTAAAAATGTACACAGCTAATTATGCCGTGCATAATTTACATAACAGAACAGTGTCACCACAGCAGATCAAGCCAAATTAGTGTAAAGAAACAGTACCAAACCTTCTGGCTTAATGAGTTTTGCTCATGACATGAACAAGTGCTAAGTCTTCCCTCTGCCTTGCCCTGGTGTATATAATTGACCATAACATTGCATGGTTAATTATTTGAACATTTAATCTCAACATGAAAAAATACAGAATGCACTACCACTTTCTTTTGTCAACAGTTTTTATAATTAATATTGAAGGATTCAAATAACTGATTATAGCTTACATTGCTGTGGAGCTGTTGATACAAACTGTGAGATCATTAGTTTGAGTCACACAAGTCCCTTCTTATCCAACTCTGTTTTATAATTCTTAGTATGTTGTGGCAGCTCACGTGTCTTTTTACATGGAGGAAAATTTCCCCTTTCCTGTTTTTAGCTAATTTGACACTTGCAGTACCTCATTTCATATCCTCATAATGTGCAAGCAGAATGTGTGTCCTGGGAGATAAATTTTCTGTCTTAGGTTTAGAGAACTGTGAGTTGAAACCTTAAAGGCTTTTCTTTATTACATATTCTATGTGCCTGATTCCCTCTCACTGGAATATGGATGGCTACATTTGCACCATGTAATTATCTTTATTGCCTATAAACAGGCTGCATTTGACTTGAACATTTCAGCGCTTTTTTGTCTGGCAAAGAAACAAAACCTATAGTAAATTAAGTCTGATTTCCATGAAGCTCTGTGTACATTTAAAGGTTGGTATGTGTTTTGTGTGAAGTCTATAATCCTTGTATAAAATGTTTAATTAACCTCTTTCAGAACATTCGTACTATGTTTCCATTGAATTCATGAGACTCTGTGGGCACACACTGCTGGCTAATTTACAAGAACATGTTTGCTTCCACTTCTCAAAATATTATGTGTAACCTAGTGGATGATCCTAGATATGGATGATGTCATTGCTAATCTTGTTACTGGTATTTACAACAAAAGAAATTGTGTGGGTTTTCCCTTTTTCATATATTTATTCTATTTTTTTTTCCTTCACATTTATTCAACACAAGGAGCTGAATTGTCTGCTTTGCTGTTGTGGGTGTTTTTGAGCAATACAATGGTTAACAATGTAAAGCATTTGTACCATTACCAGACTGAAGGTTTCTTCTGATGTATAGAAAGTTAGACATTTAGGTGGGAAAAGACCTCTAAAATTCTTGAGTACAGCCATAAGCCTAACCTTTTAATGGCTATCCTTGCTGTGCCTCAATGGTCAGCTCACAGCCAGCAGCAGTTGGAAGAACTTTTTTATGAGTTACATCCTCTGAGATGGGCTCAAAACATGTTCTTCAATGTGTTCCCCCAAATGGCGTCATGTTGTGCTAGGGGAAGTTTAGATTAGATATTAGGAAAAATTTCTTCACTGAAAGGGTTTTCACTCATTGGAATAAACTGCCCAGGGAAGTGGTGTAATTGCCATACCTGGAAGGTGTGTGGATGTGACACCTGAGGACATGGTTTATTGATCCATACTGTGATGCTGGGTTAATGGATGGACTCAATGATATCAGAAATCTTTTCCAACATTAATGATTTATTATTCTTTGATTCTATTATTCTTTGATTCTACAGTCTTGGTTCTTGACTTTTCCAGATGTAAGAGATCTACACATTACGTCATGTATAGTTAGAACCAAGAGAAAAATGCCCCTTTCTTTCCCACCCTTCTGGATTTTTGTGCTAATAGGAAGAACTTCCTAGAGGCGTGTTTCCAGAGGAAAATATCTGGTTTTTTATAAAGTACAGGTGATCAGGAAAACAAAGATTAAACACATGAAGAAGTGAACAGATGTTATGAAGGAGCTCTGTGTTCAGGTTAAGCTGTGTTGACTGGGTACAGGGAAAGTGGGGAAAGAAGTGATTGACATGATATGACTAAGGAGAGGCTTCATAAAGAAGTGGATAATTTCTAGTTGAAACACAAAATTAGGCTCATTGTTGGGCCTTTTTATGAAGTTTATTGCTGCAAGTCTTCCCCTCCACCAGAAAGTAATAAACTCATAAAACTCTAAATCTTTCTGGTTACCTCTACTTGTTGAAGGGGAGGGAAGATGAGTAGAGTGGAAAAAACAAACAAACAAACAAACAAACAAACAAACAAACAAAAAGAAATTAGTGCACAAACTTATAGAAAACAGGAGAGAGATAGAAATTATAAGGGAAAGAAACCCAATTGATACCAAGAATCCAGGATCATGTATCAACTTTTTCAACATAATGTATGGCCTGGGAAGGGCTTCCTTACCTTTTGGATAAGATTTAAAACTGAGAGCATGAGGCATTGACATAGAGCTGCAAGGAAAGGTCTTTGTGTTATGGATAACTTCCAAAATACCTGACAGTGACTCTGTCCTTTAGACTGGCTGCAGGATAACTCTTAGATCAGCATTTTCAGGGGAAGACGGAAACAAAGAGTTGTGTACCTGCTTTGACCTCTCCACAGCTGAGACAAGATGTGTTGCTAAGGATTAAGGTTACCTGTAACAGGCTGCAAAGGCACAATTAGCAGCTGTTCTGGCAGTCTGATGTTTTTATGTCCTTACACAGGACAAGGTTTAAAATGGCTGCTTGTGAAAGTAAATCTTGACAGCACATACCTTGGGAGGTTTTGAGTGGGGAAGAGCCTTTTGTCAATTACATTGGTCTTAACATCTCATTTTAGGCAGATGATTATAGGTGTTACTCTGGATATGTTGTCTCACAGACATGGAGTGAGACAATGGAGTCCATTGACTCTCACATGTATCGACCCCTGTGGAATAAGGATAACCTGTTTTATTGCTAATAGACTATTAATGGGCAAAAGCATTCTTATGATACCAAACAGCTACAGAGGAAGAAGCTGACCACTGCTCTGTGGTCACCAGGGTAACAAAATGCTGATGTTTCTTACAAGTTATTTCAGGAGGTGAAAGGGAGAGGAGAGAAAAAAATAAAAGGGTTGTTATTCCTGTGTCTTTTGAAACATTCCATCAAGAGCAATGTTGGATGCCCTGTGGGCACCTTCTTTCCATCCCAGAAGGCTCCAGGCTCACTTTGTATGACTTAGTCTCCACTTAGTCTCAGATAATGGGATAGTCTTAACCAGATTTTATCCTGTTATCAGGAAGTTATTCCTCTTTAAATTACCCTAGCCTGCTACACACCTCTCAACATAATATTTTATATATATTTTAATATATTAATATAATGTATAATATCTATAAATACTGATATAATACAGAATATCTATAAATGTATAGGAATTTCTTTTTTCTTCAATACTTTTAACTATATGGACCCTCCCTGCACTGGCACTGGATTTACATCTGAGATGTTGTGTTACACAGCATTTGCAAATCTATCTTTCCTCCCTTCTTCATGCTTGCAATCTGCCAAAGGAAATATCCTGATAACACTTGAAAAAGGCTTAGTCTGGAACCATGTGCAGATTTTTGGTTCCTGGTTCTGAGTATGAGGCAAAACAGGAGAGGATTATGCAGCTGAATGAGAAGTAGTGATAAGAGAAATTCAGGAAGAAAAATGCCTTATTCCTGGGAAGCCAGGCAACACCTGAGGCCGAAAACAGACCACTGCTATGACACTCTCACCAAACAGAGAGAAACAACTGACAGTAACTACCTGGGAGCTGCCTGCTTCCCCAAGCGCTAATAGGTCCTTCCATATCAATTTGACACAGAATAATCTTGAACTGCAGCGGTCTGCACAAAAATGTGCATGCCATGGTAGTGGCATGAAAAAGATGCTGGTGTGGATTTCTGAACCAGAGGAACAGAAACAGAGACCATTTGTGCATCTCCTGAAGCCTGGCCCAAAGGACAGTATAACCTAAGGACTCTCTGCAATTTGATTGTGCTTTTCTTTTTGGAGGAAAATGAACACACTGTCACAGGAGATGGATGACATGAACCTTCTACCAATACCCTCACCTCACCTATTGCTTGCTCATAAAGCCTCGGCCAAGCACTCTGACCACAGGAATGAGCTCTTCAACCATCCCTGAGCATCTGCAGGATGGTGTTTGCCTGTGCATTTCAGCACTTTGGAGCCCAGAGCACATACCTAATATTCGGCTTTGGAGACAGAGTTCTGTTACCTTTCCTGTATTGGGGTTGACAGCTGCATCTATAAAACTGCCCAGACAACTGATTCAGTGAAGTGATTTAATCATCTGGGGACACAGTCAGCAGCAGACAGGAACAATTCATGCAGAGGCCTTGAGCAACCCTTTAGAAAGAGGTGAACCCCAGAGCCTCAACAAAATTGCCTGAATGTGGTCCACCTTGGAAAACACTTAAGAACTTTCTAACTCTTTTCCCTTTTCTTGTGAGCTTTGAACAAGCAGTTCTATTTGAATAGGGTGGCCCAGAGTCTTCTAAAGAAATAAGGGCATTTTAACTTTCTTTCTTTCTTTTCTTTCT